>VMDO01000343.1:306911-325040 GCA_007922755.1 Pedetes capensis | reverse complement strand
TTTTTTAATCTTGAGACAGGGTCTCACTAAGTTACACAGGCTGCCTTTGGCCTCAAACCCAGGATCCTACTGCCTCTGCCTCCGAAGTTACTGGGATTACAGAAGAGAGCTACCACACCCAGCCTCAGTCATTTCTTGAATGTCTTCCAGGCTGGAAGGCCCATTTTCAGGCACTATATTTGACAGTGCTTCTCTACTATTTATAGGGTTTTCAATGGCTAATTGTTTCAGGAGTGGGCTGCTGGGTCCTTCTCCCTAGTCTGTCTTAGTCTACAAACTCAGCTACAACCTGTCGATCATGGGTGGCCCTGCTGGTATCTGAAATATTGGTGTCATAGTTTTCAGCATCATGCAAGCCCCCACAGCACAACAAGCTGACAGATTCAGAAACAGAAAACATATAATCCTATCAATAGATGCAGATAAGGTCTGAGACAAAGTTCAAGATCCTTTTATTATAAAAGCCTTGAAGAAACTAAGAATGGAAGGAACATACCTCAACATAATAAAGGCATTATTTGAAAAAGCCTACAGTTAACATCATACTGAATGGGGAAAAATTGAAAGCATTCCTCCTAAAGTCTGGAAGAAGGCAGGGGTGTCCACTATCCCCACTGCTATTCAATGTAGTAATTGAACTATTAACCACAGCAATAAGGCAAGAGAAAGAAAGAAAAGGGATTCAAATAGGAAAGGAAGAAGTCAAATTATTCCTATTTGCAGATGATATGATCCTATACTTAACAGACACTAAGGACTCCACCTGTCTACAGCCATACAACCCTGGCATCCAATTTCTTCAGATCTTAGAAGCTAAACAGGGATGGGCCTGGTTAGTACTTGGAAGGGAGATAACCTGGAAATACCTGGTGCTGTAGCTTTGGGAGAAGGCTCTGGCAGCTCACTTCCAAAGCAATCAGCCTTTGAAAACCTAATGAGTAGCAGAGAAGAACTGACAATAATTCAGGGCATGGCACAGGGTCAGGTAATGTTTTGTTCTATTGTACATAGGGTTGCTATGAGTCAGATCCAACTCAATGGCACCTAAGAACAACAACATACACTGCACCAGAAAACTCTATGAGCTGATAAACAGTTTTGGCAAAGTAGCAGGATACAAAATCACCATACAAAAACCAGTAGCTTTTCTTTATAGCAATAATGATGAGACAGAGAAAGAAACCAAGAAAAATATCCCATTTACAATAGCTTCAAAACAAAGTACCCGGGAATAAACTTAATCAAGGAGGCAAAAGACCTCTATCATGAAAACTTTAAAAGACTAAAGAAAGAAATTGAAGAAGACACCAGAAGGTGGAAAGATCTCTCATTCTCACGGATTGGAAGAATTGATATTGTAAAAATGGCTTCATTACCAAAAGCAATCTACAGATTTAATGCAATCCCTATCAAAATCCCAATGATATTCTTCAAGGAAATAGAGAAATTAATCCTAAAATTCACTGAAGCACAAAAGACCTCAAATTGCTAAAGCAATCCTGAGCAGAAAGAACAAATCAGAGGGCATCACAGTTCCTGATTTCAAATTATACTACAAAGCCATAGTAACAAAAACTGCATGGTACTAGCACAAAAACTGGCATGTAGACCAATGGAACAGAATAGATGACCCAGAAATAAACCCATGAAGCTACAGCCACCTGATATTTGACAAAGATGCCAAAAATACAAGTTGGAGAAAAGATATCCTTTTCAACAAATAGTGCTGGGAGAACTGGATATTCTCATGTAGAAGACTGAAATTAGATCCCTCTTTCATATCTTGTACAAAAATCAGTTCAAAATGGATTGAAGATCTTAATGTAAACCTGAAACTCTGAAACTTCTAGAGGAAAACATAGGGAAAAATACCTCAAGACAAAGGCATAGGCAAGGACTTTCTGGTGCTGTAGCTTTGGGAGAAGGATCCCAGAGTACAGCAAACAATAGCAAGAATTGAGAAATGGGATTGCATTAAATTAAAAGGCTTTTTCCTGGCAAAGGGCAAAATTATCAGACTGAATAGACAGCCTAAAGAATGGGAAAAAAATCTTTCTTAGCTATACATCAGACAAGGGATTAATATCTAGAATATATACAGAGCTTAAAAAAATTGAACACCAAGAAGCAAAGTATCCAATCAAAAAATGGGCAGAAGAACTGAACAGAGACTTCTCAAAAGATGAAATACAAATGGCCAACAATCATATGAAAAAATGTTCAACATCCTTAGCTATTGGGAAAATGCAAATCAAAACTACACTGAGATACCATCTCACCCTAGTCAGAATGGCTACCATCAACAAAACAAACTGCTGCTGAGGATGTGGGGAGAAAGCAACCCTACTATACTGCTGGTGGGAATGCAGGTTGGTGCAGGCACTATGGAAATCAGTATGGATATTCCTCAAAAAGCTAAAAATAAAACTATTATATGATAGCAATACCACTCCTGGGCATATATCTGAAGGAATATAAGTCAATATACCACAGAGACACCTGCTCATCCATGTTTATTACAGCATTATTCACAATAGCCAAGATGTGGAAAAAACCTAGGTGTCCATCAACAGATGAATGGATAAGGAAATTATGGTATATATACACCATGGAGTTTTATTTAGCCATAAAAAAGTACAAAATTATAGCATTTGTTGGGAAATGGGTGGAACTAGGGACCATCACTTTAAGTGAAATTGCCAGATCCAGAAAGATAAACATTTCATTTCATGTTTTCTCTCATGTGAATGCTGTTAAGTGCTGTGATTCTCTGCTGCTCATAGGGTTTTCAATGGCTAATTGTTTTGAGAGTGGGCTGCTGGGTCTTTTCTGTAGTCTGTCAGTCTGAAAGCTCAACTGAAACTGGTCCACCATGGGTGATTCTGCTGGCATCTGAATACCAATGGCATAGCTTTCAGCCTCACAGCAACACGAAAGCCCCTACAGCATGAGAAACTGACAGGGGAGTGGGGGATGTAGTCGTTAGACTTCAATATATATTCATTATTAAGACATACAGATCATGAAAGTAGAAGGGTCCTATGTGAGGAAAGATAATGGACTAAAGAAAAGAGGAGAGTGGGCAAGAAGAACAGGTAGTGGGAGAAAAGAAAGAAAATATCACATATATTGCCTTTATGGCAAAACCAGAATGTCCATATATGGATAGATATACTCACAAAAAAGACATGCAAGTAGAAAGGGGACAAGAGAAGGGATGGGGGAGGGTCATGAGAGGGTAATAGAGGAGGTGAACATGAGCAATGTACAATGAAATGCATGTATGGAATTATAATGAGACTCATTAAGTTGTACATTAAAATTTACCAATAAAGTAAGATTACTGGAAAAAAATACAAAGTATAAAATGGGTTAGGGTTGCAGCTTAGTGGTAGAGTCCTTGCAAAGTATGTTTAAAGCCGTGGGTTCAACCATCCAGTACAGAAAAAAAAAAAAAAAAATCAAAGCAGGAAGCTGGGTGTCTAGCTTAGTGATAGAGCTCATGCTTGGAATGCCAAGAGGCCCTGAGTTTAATCCCATCCCCCTATTCAAGCCCCGCCCCCAACAAGAAACAAACAAATAATCAAACAAAAACAAACAAAAATTCCCCATAGACAGGACAATGAGGATTCGTGTAGTCAGAGGATTTGTGTTTGAGTGGGGAATGTAAATAGCTTTTAGAGTGATGGTTAAGATATTGTCTTCTCTTGTGGAGAGTACTTACAAGGATGTTTTTTGCCTTATAATAATTCATTAAGCTACATATTAGTTTTATGCTCTTTTCCATATTTGTGTAATAAACCTTAAAAATTAGATTTAAGATGGTACAATAAAGTTATTACCATCTTTTCCCCTAAAACAAGAATAACAGAAACATACTCATATTCCCTGAATTTTCCTAGCACAGAGACCTATAACCAGTACTAAAACTATCACTAGAATAATTTAAATATTGTACAAATGAACTCAGGTTTGCACCTGACTCTTTACAGAAGTGGGAAAAAGTGCACAGCATTTTTAGGGACATATGAAACCATGCCACGGGTCAGGGCTGGTAGTACATGTTTATAATATCAGCAGTTGGGAGACTGGGGCATGAGGATAGTAAGTTTGAGGTCAACCTGGGCTGCATAGTGAGACCCTGTCTCAAAACAAAAATAAAAACAAAACAAATAAAACCACAAAAGGAAAACAAAGCCATGACTTCTTAGAACTGACCAATCTCTAGTGAATAATTTTGTGACCTAAATATAAATATTGTATGATGCAATTAAAAGATGAGCCTTCTACCCCCAAACCTTCCAGCTGACAGTTTTCTGCAGTCTGTTGGTCATAATAAATGAAATTTTCATAGCAAATAAAGCATACCGAAAGGCTCATAACTGAGTATGTTTTATTTTACTACCTAAATTTTAAACAGTTTAATATGTCTCCCAAAATATAAAATGACATAATTACTTTGGAAAATGGCAATTTCTAATGCATTTAATATAAATACATGTCCTTTGTTATTAGGTGCCATTGAATTGGGTCTGACTCATAGCGACTCTCAGAGTGTTTTTTTATGCCTGATTGTTTCTGGATTGCTTTAATAGTGGAGCACCACATCCTTCTCCCATTTACTTATTTTTTTTTTTAATTTTTGTTTTTTGTATGTATGGTGCTGGGGATTGAACCCACATCCTCAGAGTATGGAGTAGCATTCTACTCAGTAAGCTAAACCCCAACCAAAAAATATGTATCGTAGGACCCAGCAATTCTGCTCCTAAGTAATTTCTCAAAACAAATTAAATCACACATGCATGAAAAGAGTTGTAAGCAAATGTTCATAACAGCCTGAAAGAAATCTGGAAGCACGCTAAATCTCCATCAATAAAAGAATGGATAAACAAATTGTGGTATATTCATACAATGGAATACTATCCAGCAATAAAAAATCATTACATATATCCACACTAATAAACCTAAAAAACATGTTATGCTAAAGAAGTCAGATGCAGAAAACTAGTGTGTGATTCCATTTAAGTGAAGTTCAACACTAGGCAGATCTAATCTATGTAACAGTAGTCAGAACAGTGGTTACATCTGGAGGGCAAAAATGTGTGTCTTTCACAAAGTTGCCTGGTTTGGAAAATTACATATTATAAGTCCTTCAGTTTGAGTAATTTCTATTAATAGAATATTAGTTTCTCCCCATACTTACACAATATCTGTTAATGACAAATGGCTCCAAATTCTCATTCCAGCCCTTGGAATAACTCATCCCTCTCATGAACAAAGGCTATGGAGAAAAGAAAGGGAACATATCATAAGAGGGAAGAAACAGAGATTGGAGTTTGAATACAGATGTATTCATTTTCCATGCCACAGAGAAATCCAGATCTCCTGAACTCTTACAAGTTGAGAGATTGTCCACCATTTAAATCCTGGAAGGGCAGCCCATGATGAATGGAGGTGCTAGAAAAAAAGTATTGTCTTTCCAGTGACAGTTATGTGTTTCCAGTTTCAGCTACTAGAGGGCAGAATTGTGGCACCAGTAATAGTGAAATGTTCCCAGAAATGGAGAACTGGAGAAACTGGAGGCCAAAGTAGGCATCAAGCCAGTTAAAAATCAAAAAAAGGTGTAGACAAAAAAAAAAAAAAAAAAAAAAAAAAAAAAAAAAAAAAAAAAAAAAAAAAAAAAAAAAAAAAAAAAAAAAAAAAAAAAAAAAAAAAAAAAAAAAAAGGCACAGGAAATAAGGGCAGGGCAGAACTGGTAGGTAGCATGAGGGTGTGGACAAACCAGGAGCATACTGCTGAGGTGGCAGCAGACTCCTGAGAACTGCTGGGACCCAGGGTGAGAAGGACCTAGCTGACCCCCAGATGCTGGCATTACCTCTGATGAGGGTATACAAGGTGTGGCTACTGCAAGCAAGGCACTCTAAGCCTGGATGCTCAAATATCTGTTCAGAGAGGGGAGGGCAAATCCACCTAGGGAAGCAAATTTTCCAAGGGAACCTCCTAGGAAAGTTGGAGGGGATCCAGTAGCAAGTACAGACAGAAAATGAGGGTGGCCTGTAAAAACAGAGGGATGACTTTTCTGGGGAGTGGTGAAGAAATTCCCCTTGCTCACTAAATTGATGATTGAAATGTTACTAGCCTGTTTTTTCCTGATCTTAAAGCTCTGATCCCAACCAAAATCAATGCTCAAGAAAAATGGGGTCCTTGGAATACCTGTTAGTCATCTATCCTACCGTTTGAATTAGTGATTGATTTAAGAAATGTGAATTGAACATGTGCTCTGTGCAGAGAGCACTTGCATTCCAGTATTATGTGGTCTATCTGGACCAGCAATAACCAAGTCAACAAGTACATGCATAATAGTTTCAGACAGTGAGAGAGCAATGGAGAAAATAAATCAGGAAAGGAGAAGAGAAAATTGGGGCAAGCTGGGGGAATTTTCAGTAACATGCTTGGGAAATATCTCTCCCGGGGATGATGTTTGAGCCAAGGTTAAATGCTGAGGTGTTTTCAATGCAAAGATCTGTGGGAAAGCTCTAGCAGGCAGAGGGAACAGCATTGTGAGCATTCAGGGCTTAATTATTTAGACTTTGTAGGCTCTGAAATAAGGGGTTTGTTTTATTCTATTCATAATGAAAAGTCATTACAGGGTTTACTCAGGACAGTGGCCTGAAATTACTACTTTTATTTATTATTTTTTTAATTTTTTTTGTAGTGCTAGGGATGGAACTCAGGATTTAAGGCATGCTAAGTAAGCCCCAAACCCTATTTTTAAGGGGGAGGATGGGTTTTACTATTTGTTATGTAGCACAGGCTCACCTGGAACTCTCTATGTAGCCCAGAATCAAAACCTTGATCCTCCTGCCTCAGCCTCTGGAGTGCTGAGATTACAGGCATAAACCACCATGCTCAGCTTCTAAATTCTCACTTTTAGTAGTCCCCAGTGGAACACCAACTCTATCGAGACAAAAATGGAAAGAAAGGGGTGGGAGGGTAGTCCCGTGGTGGAGTGTTTGCCTAGCATGGGGAAGGCCCTGGGTTCTATCTCTATCACTATGAGAGGGCAGAGACAAATTAGAGAGCATGATAACAGATTCAATGAAAGGTGGGGGTGCCATGGACTATTGAAGCAGGAGAGAGGTGGTGAGAACTGGAAGATTTTGACTCCACTTCTATAAGTGGATGAGGGAAATAATAGCAAGCACAGATGATTGCTAGGTATTTCCCTTGAACGACTGCATACATGGCGGCACTGTTAAATGAAGCAAGCTAGTGTTGATAGGGTAGGTGATGGGGGACCAAGAGATCTATTTTGGACATGTTAAGTCTGAGATCCATGCAGATATCCAAGGGAGATGTCAAATAGGCAGCTCTGAAAAAAAGTGGAGGTAGAACTGTGAATATTATTAGTGTATGGATAGTATTTAAAGCAAAGTACCTAAAGGAGATCACCTAGAGACAGTGCAGACCAGGCAAAAAAGAGAGCCCCAGCAGTGCTCTCCACATGGGACCTAGAGGACAGAGGCAGGAAGGCGGAGCCAGCAAAGGAAACTGAGAAAGAAGAGTTTGAGAGAGAGGAGAGTCTAACATCATGGAAATGAAAGTTGAAAGTATTTCAAGCCGAATGGGTGTGGTCCACCACAGCGTGGCAGCTGAACTGTTGAGTAAGATGAGAAAGAAAAGTGATGATGACCTGGACAAAGGTAGTTCCCAGGGAGGAGTGAGGAAATGGAAAATTCACTGAATTTGAAAATGCAGGTTTGGGGCTGAGGAATGGTAGAGTGCTTGCCTAGCATGCACAAGGCTCTGTGTTCTATCCCCAGCACCTCACCAGAAAAACAAAGAAATTCAGGTTTTGATAAAAAGGAAAACATTCTCTTTCTGGTGTTGGGGATCAAACCCAGAACCTAACACATACTAGGTGATCACTCTACCACTGACCTACACCCCAGACCTTAAAGGTGGGACTTTTGTAAGAACAGATCTTACTGCAGAGAGGAATACCCCAAGATGTCAGAAAAAGTCCATCAGGACCAAATTCCAAATAGGAAAAGTTCCCAATCTGGCTGACTCTCAGAATTATGCAAGGAACTTACACACACACACACACACACACACACACACACACACTTCCTGGCCCCATCCCAGACCTACTGAATTAGTGAGAGAGGGAATTGGAGTCTGTACTGGAATCCTCAGGTAGTCTTGATCTAGTCGAATCAAAGTAGAAAGTTGGGCAGGAATTTTCCCACCATAAATACCTCTCCCTGGCTTAAGGGAGAACAAAAGTCTAATAGGTAGGACTTTCAAATTTTATTTCTCTTAAATTTTTTTCTTCAACCTTTAGAGCAGGCACGTCCAACCTGCAGCCCGCTGGCCAAGACAGATAGTAATGGAGCCCCACAAAATCTTTTAACAGGCAGATGGGTTTTAGCATTTATTTTCTTTATGACCCTCCTTGTTATGTATATGCATGATCTATATTATATAATTTATGTACAGCCTGAGACAATCCCTCTTTACTGCATGTGGCCCAGGGCAGCCAAAACAATGGGCACCCCTGCCTTAGAACTTGCTGTCACTTGTCTTCTGGTGAGCTCTAGTAGAATACAAATGAATATTTACAGAAAATGTGTGCTTGTGATTGTGATGTTATACTGCATGCATAGAATTAGAGGTATTTTTTTCTATTATGGAAAATCTTTTTAGTTAATAGTGGAGTTAGTCATTTCATGCAATTTTTGATGGTGCTCTGCATATTGCACATAGAATTTCTAGTACTCTGCCATCAAACCAAGTTTGAGAATAATCAAAAAGAGCCCTGGAAATTTCATGGTGTGCTATTTTCACCCCCCCACACACCTGTCCTTGCTCAAATAAGCAGTTTCCTCAAGGGGTCCTGAAAGTCACACCCCTCGCCCCCTTGAGTACAGCTTGCTGGAAGAAAATCTCAAAATGAGAGTAATTTGATATGTCTGAAAGAAGTATGAAAAACAAAAGTGAAAACAGGAGCTTCCCTCAAAGAGACCACTATAATATTCTACTGCTGTGCACCCCTTTACAGTTTACGATGAACTATGTTTGTTTCTATCATTTGATCTTTACATCAATCCTGGAGGAAACTATGCTATTATCAATTTCTTACCATCAAACACACCCCCCACCCCCCCACACACACACGCAAATAAATGGAAGCTTTTATAGGTTAAGACAATTTCCAAGGTTCTTCAGGTAGAAAAGCATGGATTTCCAAGTAACTCGTTCATAATCACAGTTTAAAAAGGTGAATGAATTCAGCAATGACAGAAAATAAGCTATTGATATATGCAGCAATTTGGATGATTCTCCAGGGAATTATGCTGCATGGAGAGGGACAATGCCTAAAGGTTACATACTCTATGGCAAAATTTTAGAAATGGACTAGTCAATGCCCAAGGTGGTTATGGTGGGAAGAGGTAGGGCAGGAGAAAGATGGGTTTGGTGATAGTAGGACAACAAAAAAGATCCTCATGATGGTAGAACTGTTCAGAGTCTAGACTATAATGGCAGATACCTCCCATGTGATAATAGTGCATAGATCTAAAATACACGTGTGCACACACACACACACAAGGGTGTAAGTAAAACTGGGGAAATCTGAATAATGTACTATATCAATATCAATATCTGGTTATGATATTATACTGTAGTTTTGCAAAATGTTACCGTTGGGGAAAACTAAAAGATATACTGGATTTCTCTGTGTAATTTATTATAAATATGAATCCATAATTATCTCAATAAAAAAAATTCCATTAAGTTAATGAATGAATATGCTGGGTGTGGTGTCATGTGCCTGTAATCCAAGAACTAGGGAGGCTGAGGCAAGAGGACTGACATGAGTTCGAGACCAGCCTGATCTACATAGTGAGTTCCAGGACAGCCTGAGTCACACAGTGAGATCCTGTCTCAAAAAAGAAAAAAAAAGAAAAAGAAAAAGAATGAGTCAGGTTGTATCTGCCAGGTTCTTGCTTGTGCATTATATACAATCTATGATCTTGCTTTTATAATCCCTAGGTTGATTCATTGTGCTTTCAGTGAGTGTGTGGGAAAGCAGGTATATCACCAGGCACTGTGGCTCATTCCTTTAATCCCAGCTAGTTGGGAGGCAGAAGCAGGAGGATCATGAGTCCAAAGCCAGAGGCAACCTAGGAAACTCAGTGAGACCTTGTCTCAAAATAAAAAATAAAAAGGGGCTGGGTGTGCCATGCAGTGGTAGAGCACTTGCCTAGCATATTTGAGACAACCCCCAGTACTACAAAAAGAAATAAAAAAACTCTAAAAAGTGAGAGATTATATCTAAATTTTACCCTGGAAGATATAATTAAAGGCAAGGAAATGAGTTCCCCAGAGTGAACTCTCATTATTTCCTGCCTTAAAAACCAGGATAATCTATGACATTTTTATTATTTCTGAGCCAACTGTTCTGACACACACACTGAATTTTTCCTGACACTTTGGTGCTCAGCTATTGATGGGGTATAGTATTAAGGGCAGGAAAAGGAGGAAACAGTGTCTTAAATTTGTGGAGAGGAGCAGTTGGGGCCAATGGTGGGACTGGTGATGGTCTCCAAATGGTAACAGATGTGACAGAGCCAGGAGCAGTGAGTGGCTGGCCAAACAGGCTGATGCAAGATACTCACTCATTCCATGCCACAGGTTTCATTTGCATTTTTCTTTCTCTTGCTCCCGTCACATCATTCTGACTGCTTCTTTCTCTCCCGCCTTCTTTTCTGTATCTGTTTCTTGATTTTTATTTTTTCTTTTTTGATACTTTTTTCCTATCATGACCCATTTTAATTAACACATAATGTTAAGGATGAACAAAACAATGGCAAGAAAGTAACCAAAACACAAAGCTGGAGCTTAGTACGGTTCTTGCTATAAGGTTCTGTAATCTCCATATAAGACTGCAACTCTGGTCCAGAGGCATTTTCATCGTGAAACAGCTTCCCGATGCAAGAGGGCTTTGTTGGAGTAAGAAAATGTGATTTATCATCTGGGCTCCTCCTCCCACTTGCCACTTGACCCAGAGTAATTTGTTCCCTCACCTATGATACAAAAGGCATGGATTAACAATTCCTTGTCTGATGTTCCTTTCAGTGTTGTCTGATTCTACGGAAAAAAGACTTCCTAGCCAGGAGTGAGGGAGTGCCAACAGGAGCTGACTAACTGGGATAGAGAATGAGACATTGAGGGACCACTTCATTGGACCTTTCCTGGAGGCTGGGTATTATTAGTAATCAGGAGATACTGAGTCCAGAGGGTTATGATCCTCTGGGTCCAGGAGGTTATGATCAAAGCATGTGCCATCAATTGAAGGGGGTACAGGCTAACACTGTACTTCTATGTAGGCAAGACCTATGAGTGACAGACCACAGGGTGGGGTCTGTTAATCAGAAGAGGAGAGACCTGACAGAATCAGGGGAGGAGGAGGGATTTGGCAGGATGACTATGAAACTAGAATAGGCAGATGATTCATTTCATGTATCTAGGCAAAGGTGCAAATGGAGGTGACTTAAACAATGGCAGGGAGAAGGACGGATTGGCACTCATTAGGCACTGAGTTGAGAAGAGAATACTGAAATTGAGTCAACTAGTGGAAAACATTAAAGACTAGAGAAATTGCTCTTCCCTAGCTGATGTCACAGCAACAGCAACCACCAACCCTTAGGTTTCTCCCCTAGTGGGAGAGTAATTTATCCTTAGGGAGGGATAGACAAACATTTATTTTGTTCTTAGTTATGTACCAGGAACTGCCATGAGTATTATTTAATCTTCACAGCAGTTCTACAGAATGGATATTGTTATATCTATCTTATACCTGAGGATAGTGAGCTCAGGGGGGTTAAGTCACAAAATAGGACCTTGGGCAGGGTCAGCATTAAAGTCACGTTTGTCTGAGTCCTAAGCCTGAGCTCTTCCACCAAGCAGGTAAATACTTCTTTTTAGAAATTGCTGAGCCCATTCCTATGTGATCTTTAGTCTCACACTGCCCTAATACTTGTTTATACCTTAATGATGGCTCTAATAACAACAACTAAGGATATTATATTATTTGGCAGTGGGCAATGATCTTTTTTTGTCACAAAATCCTGTATTTGAATCCTGTCTCTGCTAACGTGGTGCCTGGGCAAGATGCAAAAGTTTGGTAGGCCTCAATTCTTAACCAGTATCATGCAGTGAAAATAGACCCCAGAGTTTAAATTTTGGTATTTTTAAAAAATTTCTAATTGAACATGTTGTTCTGTGTCATGTAATGTTTTCACTACACGATGACTCGAAGCTGGCAGAAGTACAGCACTGTAGCATTTATGTGAGGCCACATAAATGTTTCGTGGGGTCGCATAAAAGTCTTCACTACCAATTACAGAGGTTATTTTTAATTAGGGTTACTATCAGTCAATGTCATTTATGTGACCAAAAGAAAAACAACAAATATACTAAAAATGTAGTCTCTGTTCAAAAGTTGTTTGTAAGGTTCATTCCAGTATAAATCTTGTATATAATAACTATAGAGATTATACCTACCCAAAGACTAAAATATTGTTCCTATTTGCTATAAGTAGTTGATTTTGCATGTCATTTTCCATATTTCATGATTGATCTCATAAAAATGATGGATTTTATAACTTTTAGGATCTGCACATAATAAAATGAAGAGAATTTTTTGTTGTTACTTTTAGTTTGATTTTATAGTAGTTTTTAAAACCAATTAGAATATTGTAAGTGCTTTAAAATGCCTTTTTTGCCAATGATTGTTACATGAATAAATGTTATATTAGTAGCTTTTTAAAAATGTCTTAGTTCATATAACAACATAATTAAACTTTAAAAACAAATACCTTAAGTAAAAGGTTTTTTGTTTTGTTTTGGGGTCTTGGATAACTCCATGAACCAACATGTCACTAAATTTGATGAAACTGGTCATATCTATAAAGTAGGAATAATGGCCAAAAACCTGGAAGCATTGTGAGGTTTATATGTAAATGAGCAAGCTCTGTGTTTGGCATATTATTAATGCTTAATAAGTGATAGCTATTAAATCATATTAATGTGAACCTAAGCAGTGGTTCTCCAGGTTGGTTGCAAATTAGAATCACCTGGAGAGCTCTAAAGACACTGAGCCTGGGTCTGGCCCCAGAGATTCTGATTTAACAGGTTTGTAATGCAGTCAGGGCATTGGGATTTTTTTTTTTTTTAAACTCTCCACATGATTTTAATGTGGTTGTCAAGATTTAAGCACATTTTTCAGAATCACCTGGAAGGGTTGTTAAACCATAGTCCACTATCCCAAAACCCAGATTCTATGTCCAAAATCTTTCAACCTCCAAGCTTTCCAGCTTCCTTCATGAAAATAACATTTTTTCTATAAGTGGTGGGCAGACCACTTTTGCCCTAAGAACTAATATATTTAGAACAGTAGTCCAATCTGGAAATGAAACATTCTTCCAAATACTTTACACATTACTAGGCAAAAACTCTTACCCTCAGGAAAGCTTTTCCTGTGTCCCCATTCAGGGAGTCCCACACAGTGGCTGTCTTCAACTCTCCATAATAATGCTGTTGTTGCTGTTAGGTGCCACCAAGTCAGTGTTTGACTAATAGCAACCCTACATACAACAGGTGAAACAGGATTGTTAGTGCTTCTCTGCTATTCACAGGGTTTTTGGAAGTGGGTTGTCGGGTCCTTCTCCCACCATAATAAAGTACTCAGGGTTTATTCTATCATCCCTCCCTGGAATGCAGCAGGCCCTCTGTATCATTGATTTCCACATCTGTGCATTCAACCAATGTTGTTGTTGTTAGGTGCTATTGAGTCAGTGTCTGACTCATAGTGACTCCATGTAAATCAGACAAACACTATTGTCTTGCTTCTCTGCTGTTCTTAGTGTTTTCAATGGTTGATAGTTTTTTGGGAATGGGTTGCCCCCCAGCCCATTTTTTTACTTTTTGAGACTGAATCTCACTAAATTACTCAGACTGCTTCTGGTATCAAACTTGTAATCCTCCTGCCTCTGCCTCCCAAATCGCTGGGATTACCGGCATGAGCCACCACACCTGGCTTAAAATCTTTATTCTTAAAAACATCTGTAGTCATTTTTCATTTTTCTGCATGTGGATGACCCAGCACCGTTTATTGAAAAGGCTATCTTTTTTCCAGTTTACTTGCTTTGCTCCTTTGTCGAAAATAAGTTGGCTATAGGTGTGTTGAGGTATTTCTGGGTTTTCTATTCTGTTCCAGATGTCTACAGGCCTATTTTTGTGCCAGTACCAAGCTGTTTTGCTACCACTGCCCTATAGTATAGCTTGAAGTCAGGGATTGTGATTCCACCTGCATTAGTTTTGCAGCTTAAGAGTGTTTTGGCTATACATGGTCTTTTGTGGTTCCATATGAATTTTTGGATCATTTTTTCCATTTCTGTAAAGTCAGTCAGTGGAATTTTAATGGGTATTGCATTAAATCTATAAATTGCTTTTGGTAGGATAGCCATTTTTACAATATTAATTCTCCCTATCCAGGAGCAGGGAGGTCTTTCCATTTTTCAGTGTCCTCTGCTATTTCTTTCTTTAATGTTTTGAAATTTTCCTTGTAGAGATCTGAAGTGTCTTTGGTTAGATTGATTCCAAGGTATTTAATTAATTAATTTATTTAATTTTCTGGTGGGCTATTGTGAATGGTATCTTTCCTGAAATTTCCTTCTCTTCCTGTTTGGAATTGGTGTAAAGAAACGCTATTGATTTTTGTGTGTTAATTTTGTAGCCTGCAACTTTGCTGAAGGAGTTAATTAGATCCAGAAGTTTTCTGATTGAGGTCTTAGGGTATTTCAAGTACAAAATCATATCATCTGCAAATAATGATAATTTGACATCTTCCTTGCCAATCTGTATCCCTTTGATTTGTTTCTCTTGTCTGATTGCCCTGGTGAGGACTTCAATTACTATGTTAAATAGAACAGGAGAGAGAGGACATACTTGCCTTGTTCCAGATCTAAGAGGAAATGGTTTCAGTTTTTCTCCATTTAATATAATGTTGGCTGTAGGTTTGTCATAAATGGCTTTTATGATATTAATGTATTTGCCTGTTATACCTATCTTCTCCAGTAGCAATTTTATCATGAAAAGGTGTTGCACTTTGTCAAAGGCCTTTTCAGCATCAATTGAGATGATCATGTGGTTTTTGTTTGCCAGTTTCTTAATATGTTGGATTACATTAATTGATTTCTGTATGTTGAACCAGCCTTGCATCTGTGATATAAATCCCACTTGGTTGGTGAATAATCTTTTTCATATGCTGCTGGATTCTGGATTTTTTCATCTAGATTCATAAGGGAGATGGGTCTATAATTCTCTTAGATGAATCTTTTCCTGGTTTAGGTATCAGAGTGGTGGTAGCTTCATAGAATGAATTTGGGAGTATTCCCTCCTTTTCTATTTTTTGGAATAATTTGAGGAAGACAGGTATTATATCTTCTTTAAAAGTTTGGTGAAATTCTGCTGTGAATCTATCAGGACCTGGGCTCTTCTTTGTTGGGAGACTTTTTATTACACGAGAGTTAATTCAAAATGGATAAAAGATCTCAACATAAAACCAGAAACTTTAAAACTTGTAGAAGACAAGATAGGCAATACACTTCATCATACAGGCATAGGAAAGTATTTCCTTAATAGGACTCCAAATGCTCAAGAAATTGCAACAAGAATAGATAAATGGGATTACATGAGATTAAAAAGCTTCTGCACAGCAAAAGAAACAATTAACAGAATCAAGGAAACCCCCACTGAATGGGAAAAAATTTCCACATCCTATACATCAGACAAAGGTCTAATTACCAGAATTTATAAAGAACTCAAGAAAAAAAACTCCCAAGAAAACAAATAACCCAATACACAAATGGGCAAAGGAACTGAGTAGATAGTTCTCAAATGAAGAGGTCTGTAAAGCCATGAAACACATGGAAAAATGCTCAATATCCCTAGCCATTAAGGAAATGCAAATTAAAACAACTCTGAGATTTCACCTTACACTAGTAAGAATGGCCAAGATCAAGAAAACAAATAACAACAAATGCTGGCGAGGTTGCAGAGAAAAGGGAACACTCTTAAATTGTTGGTGGAGCTGTAAATTGGTCCAACTACTGCAGATATCAATATGGAGCTATCTTAAAAAACTAAAAATTGATCTATCGTATGACCCAGCTATTACACTGTTGGGAATTTACCCAAAGGGAGATGCGTCATCATACCACAGAGACACCTGCATCTCCATGTTCAATGCAGCACTTTTCACAATAGCAAGGATATGGAATCAACCAAAGTGCCCATCAACAGAAGAATGGGTTAAAAAAAAAAAACAACTATGGTACATATACACAACGGAATACTACTCAGCAATCAAAAAAATGAAGTAATGCCATTCACAGCAAAATGGATGGAATTGGAGAAAATTATTTTAAGTGAATGAACACAAGCTCAGAAAGAGAAACACCACATGTCCTCACTCATATGTGGGAGCTGAATCAAAATTATAAGAAGGAAAAAATCCTATGCAAAGGTCAGATCATAATAAAAGAAAAAAAAGCTAAGAATGGTATTATTATAGATAGTCTAGAAAAGGCATGTAATAGTTCTGACAAGGTAAAAAGAAAGTTCACTACAGAAAAAGTTTCTATCTTAAACAGAACTGGAACCCAAGGATATATAGAAAAATATTACCATAAAAAGACTAGTAAAAAAAAAAAGAAGAAATTAAAGCTCTTGTCATCATTATAACATTTTGAAATTTATTCTCTATTTTGTTGTGCCTTCATAATAGCTAATGGAGTTTAGTTTTGACTTTTCAATGAAAAAACTATTTTAAGACAAGTCCTCATTCATGATTCTGTGGTTTACTTCTGTCATTGTAAAGATTATATTTTCATTACCTTACCAAAATCCATGAAGAAATTTTAAAATTTCAAAGGAAATTATGAAAAAATAATGGTTTTATTTTTTAAAGAAATTGTATGAATTTAATTAATAAAAATATCTAATCAAATAGTCAAAAAAATCTGTGGTGAATAATATTTTTAGCATTCATATTTAAACATTTCTTTAGTAAGAATATCTAAATTATAATTACTGGGTTAATAAATAGCCACAAAAATGTCTTGAAGCTGGGGCCTGGTGGCATATACCTGTAATCCCAGCACTCTGGAAGCTGAGGCAGGATGATCTTGAGTTCTAGGTCAGCCTGGGCTAAACAGGAAGACACTGATGTTTTTCTATAATTTTTAAAAATATTTCTAAATGGTTCTCCAGAAATTTTCTACTATTTTACACTTCCAGTCTTTGAAACGGTTTTGTTGTTCTATTAATCATCTAATACCTCTATTTCCCCTTGTATGTATGTATGTGTGTATATATATGTGTGTGTGTGTATATATATATACTTTTTTTGTTTTGTTTTGTTTTGTTTTTGTGGTACTTGGGGTTAAGCCCAGGGCCTCGAGCTTATATGCTTTGCAAGTGCTGGACCACTGAGCTGCCCCCCTCAGCCCACTTTTTTACTTTTTAAGACAGGGTCTCACTAAATTATGCAGATTGCCTCTGGTCTTGAACTTGCGATCCTCCTGCCTCTGCCTCCAGAGCCACTGGGATTATAGGCGTGCACCACTGTGCCCAGCTCACACACACACACACACACACACACACACACACACACACACATGTTGTTGTTGTTGTTAGGTGCCGTAGAGTCGAGTCCGACTCATAGCGACCCTATGTCCAGCAGATCGAAACACTTGCCCATTCTGTGCCAGGCAAACGATCTTATTTATGTTTAAGCCCATTGTTGCAGACACTGTGTCAATCCATCTGGTGGAGGGTTTTCCTCTTTTGCGTTGACCTGTCACTCTTCCAAACATGATGTCCTTCTCCAGGGATTGTTCTCTCCTGACTACATGTCCGAAATATGTAAGACGCAGTCTGGCCATTTTTGCTTCCAAGGAGCACTCTGGTTGTACTTCTTCTAGGACAGATTTGTTGGTTCTTTTGGCAGTCCATGGTATATTCAATAGACGTCTCCAGCACCACAATTCAAAAGCATCA
>VMDO01000343.1:241982-306811 GCA_007922755.1 Pedetes capensis | reverse complement strand
TGAGCTATGTTGTTTTTTCCATGTCCTGGATTTATTTTTGTAATTTGAATTTTCCATTTTTTTGATTAACTAAGCTAGTGGTTTCTCAATTTTTTCCACAACCAAAGTGCTGATTTATATAAAGTGAATATATAAAATAAATTATTTAAGTAATCGACTATATAAAATAAAAACAAGAATTGATGAGCAAACCAATATAGTTCCTTAAAAAAAAAACAGATTTTTTTTCTTGTTGTACTAGAGGTTTGAATCCAGGGTCTCACACATGTTTTTGCATTGAGCCAAGCCCCCACCCCAATTTTTAATCTTATTTTTTTATTTTGAGGCAGAGTTTCACTAAGTTACACATGGTGACTCTGGCCTTGAACTCTAAATCCTGTCTCTGTCTTTCAAGCCCTACAACAAAACTGATTTTTCAAATCCTTAAATTTCACATGGCAAAATATGAAGATATGACATAACTGGATTGTAAAATAGATACTTTGTTTCTTTTTATAGTATTTAGAAAGATTCTTATCTACAGCCATACCACCCTGCTAATAACCACATGAAAGATTCTTTTTTTTTTTTTTGCAGTACTGTGGGTTGAACCCAGGACCTCACACTTGATGCTTTGCAGGTGCTGTACCACTGAGCTGCACTACTAGCCCCTCCCCCTTTTTTCCACTTTTTTGAGGCAGGGGCTCAGTACATTATGCAGACTGTCACTGTTTTCAAATTTGTGATCCTCCTGTCTCTGCCTCCCTAGTTGCTAGGATTACAGCCATCCGCCATCATACCTGGCTTCAAGAAAGATTCTTAATTATGTTTCTTCCAAAAAATTTTTTATTTTCTAATACAGGCATCTAAGAGCAAAGAGATTTTCCTCTGAATACTGATTTAGCAGCAACTGATATGGATCTTACAATTTTATTATTCAAAAAACTGAGTGCATTGTGATCTAGATTTGTTTTATGACTTAGGTTTTATTTAAGAGAATATATTGTTATATACACTCACATGTACACAATGTATGTATATTTCAAAAGATATCCCATTAACACATACCTAAAATTTTGTTTTTGAAGGGCTGTAGAACACTTGCCTAGCATGTGCAAGGAAGGCCCTTGGTTCAATCTCCAGTGCCACAAAAAGTATATTTTGTTTTGCCATTATCTGAGAATGCCATATATAGAAATAATACTTTGAGGAGTTAACTATGTGTATCTTTGTCCAACAGTACAGGATCAAATGATGTGAATGTCACAACTGTACTTGGGGAGAATGTGTTCCCCAAATTCTACTGGTAAAATCTCTATACTTGTAAACTCTACCATGAATGTTCTACTTCTGTAATTCCTCAAATTCTTTCAGTGTTATGGAAGTGACATATTAACTGTTCAAATATACTATGCTTTTGCAATTGCTTTTCATCTTTCATTCCCTAGTTTGGTGGCTCTGTGATTAGGCAGTGGGAACCATATGTACAAAGGAAGAGATACCACACCACACACATGCAGGTGATATTTGTGAGAGGTTTGGCTTGCCTTGGAGATAGAGAGGGAAAGAAGGAATGGTATTGGCTGAGAGACTGAGAGAAAAAGGAGGCCAAAGCCTGCAGATATCAGTAAGATCAAAGAACTATTGCAATTAGGAGGAAAAGAGGCTATATAGGGTCATGATCAAGAGACCTCAAACTGGCTCCATCCTCTTACAAACTGTGGGACCTAGAACAATGCCCTTAAGATCTGCAGGCCCCAGATTCCTCCTCTATAAAGTGAAAATAACACTGGATTATTGTGTAGATTAGATGAAATACTCTATTTATAAAGCAATTAGCATAATATCCAGTACATAATAAGTATCCAATACAAATATTATTTTCATGTGATTTTCCTTAGCTGGAAAGCTTGGAGGTTGTCTGAAAGATTTCAGATGTAGAATTGTTCTTTAGTAATGTTTAATACATATAATTGTTTCCTAACTTTGTTTTATCATCATAGCACTTGCACATTATAAGATGCATTCCTTTTTTTTTTTTTTTTTTTTTTTTTTTTTTTTTTTTTTTTTTTTTTTTTTTTTTTTTTTTTTTTTCCTTAAGAGCTGGAATCTTGCTATGTTACCCAGGCTGGCTTCTAACTCCTGGGCTCAAGTGATTCCCATCTCAACTTGGAGTAGCTGGAACTATAGGCATGACACCACACCAGGTTTACCATTGTATTTTTTTGTTGGTTTTTTTTGGTTTGTTTGAGACAGGGTCTTGCTATGTAGCCTCAGCTGGCCTAGAACTTGCTATGTAGTCCGAGCTGACCTCGAATTTGCAGGGACCTCTTGCCTCCCAAGTGCTAGGATTACAGGCTTGTACCATTCATTAGGCCTGGCCTCACCAGTGCATTTTAATTTATTTCTCTAATATAGACTGGGAGCTCTGACAACTGGGGAAAGTCTTCATTCATTCTTATTTGTGTTCTCAATGCATGAAGCATTTTGCAGGTTGAGTTGCATTTGGGAGCCATTCATTCACACAAAGGCAATCCTAGTGTAAATCAGGTCTTTCAAGAGACACCTTTGGGTGGCCTCCACTTTGCTACTGTCTAAAGATGTGGCTTTTTTTTTTTTTTTTTTTTTTGGAGAAGGGCCTGGCAATCCACTCCCAAGGCAATCCCTTAAACAGCCATTGAAAACCCTATGAGGGTCGCTATGAGTTGGATACCGACTCGATGGCACCTAACAACAACAACAACAAAGATGTGGCTTTTTTTTTTTTTTGGTGGTACTGTGGGGTTGAACCCAGGGCCTTGTGCATGCCAGGTAAGTGCTCTGCTCCCCCCTCCCCCTTTTTTTTTTGAGACAGGACTTTACTACATTGCTCAGGCCACCTCTGGCTTTGAACCTGTGATCCTCTTGCCTCAGTCTCCTGAGTCACTGGAATTGCAGGCATGTGTCATGGCACCTGACTAAAGATTTGATCTCTGTTCTCATTAACTGTGCAATTATCCATCTCACAGAAACATATTCTCACTACGTTCCCATCTTCTGGGTTCATTACTTACTTCTTGATGGCTGACTATAAAAATTAGTATTAAACGTGCTGATGGTTTATTAAAAATTTAAAGAGAGCAAACCTAACAGTCTCTGCCTCCTTATTGTTTGTACTCAGAGGCAGCTGCCCTTTCAGAAGTCAGAACTTCCTGTCTTTGTAAGGAACAATAGAAAAAGCAAGCAGTTAGAAGTCACAACTGGGTTCCCAAGCAGGCTTTGCTTCTTACTAGCTGTGTGAACTTTAAGAAATCATTAACCTATCCAGTTTCATTGATCTCATCTTTAAAACTAAGATAATACCTGCCCTTCCTTTCTTCTTTTTAATAGATTTGAGCATCAAATGGAATATTGCATATGAAATCTTTTGTTTCTTTTTCTTTCTTTTTTTCTTTTTGGTGGAGCTGAGTAGTACACTCAGGGGCTCCCACATGTGAAGCAAAGAGTTAACCACTGATCTCCAACTCCACATCTAGAACATTCCACATCTCCACATTCTAGAACATCAACTCTAAATCAAATAGAAATGCTTTAACTCAACATTAGATACTATGACATCTATTGATAGCATGGTTTGCTTATTTGCAGTCATATCTAGTGCTGGGCATAATCACTAACAGAAAGTAAGTGTAGAATTAATGAAGGGAGGAAGAAATTTGGGGAGGTAGGTGCAAACAGGTGGTTTCTGGCTTTAGAATTGCGGGACAATATGGCAGAGCAACTGTGTGAATGAAGCTTAATGATCACTTTGTGTGTGTGTGTGTGTGTGTGTGTGTGTGTGTGTGTGTGTGTGTGTGTGTGTGCTGGAGACTGAACCCAGGGCCTGGCCCATGCTAAGCATGCAATCTACCATTGAGCCACACTCCCAGCCCTCACCTTGAGCTTTTAGATCAAGGTGCAGAGAATAGGCAGAACTGCCTGTGGCATATCAAAGTTGGAACTGTTTTACTTCTGTTTTGTTCCCATTGAAGCAATCTTACTTTGTAGCTTTTGACTAAACTAAGGAGGTAGGAAAATGTGTAGGGGAGAGAAGCAGAATCAGCATTTTCTGAAAATAGTTTTAGTTAGTGAAATAACATCAATTAGTAACAACAATGAAACATTGAACAAATTTAGCAGGTAGTTCCACACTCCACAACCACACCTGGACTGCTTCTGTTCCTGCTTCTGCTAGTCAAGGGGGAATTGCGGGCTGCTCAAGCCTGAGTTGTGCCTTGCCCTGGACTGTGCTCTGCCATCACCTGTGCAGGGAATCATCTTCCTTCTCAAGTGCCTGTCAAAGTCTTAAACGTCTTTCAAAGATTAGACCAATGAATTAATTACTTAAGTCTTCAAGTTTTCTTTTGTTTTTGCAGTTCTAGGGGTTGAACTCGGAGCCGCTCACATCTTAGGCAAATGCTCTACCATACCCCTAGCCCTCCTTATTGTGTTACTTGAATACATACAATGCTTAAGGATGATGGGAGCTCATACTCTAATTTTATGAGGAGGAAGAAATACATGAAAAAATACAATTTTAATGCTATCTGATGATTTCTTTTTTATATCAGCTTTATTGACATATTATTCACACACCACAAAATTCATCCTTTTATGGTGTATAGTTCAGTGGTTTTTAGTATATCATAGAGTTATAAAATCAACATCACTACCTAATTTTAGAAAATTTTATCACCATAAAAAGAAACCTGGGATTTATTAGCAGAAATTCATTCTTTCCTCTCTCACTCCCAGCCCCTGGCAACCGCTAATCTAATTTCTGTTTCTATGAATTTACCTATTCTGGACATTTTATAATTTTATATAGCATGCATCAGTACTTCATTGCTGCGTGTGTGTGTGTGTGTGTGTGTGTGTGTGTGTGTGTGTGTGTGTGCTGGAGATCAAACCTAGAGCCTCTGCATATATGCACATAGTAGGCAAGCACTCTACCACTGAGTGCCCAACACCTTTCATTGCTTTTCTATAGTTGAATAATATTCCACAGTAGGGAAATACCTTATTTTGTTTAGCAGTTCATCAGTTGGTGAGCCTTTGGGTTGTTTCTGCTTTGTGACTATTGTGAATATTGTTCCTGTGAACATTTGTGCACAAGATTTTGCATCAACATGCTTTCATATTTCTTAGGTATATACCTGGGAGTGGAATTGTTGGGTCATATGGTAATTCTATGTCTAACCTTTTAAGAAACTGTTACACTGTTTTCCAAAGTGCCTATACCATTTTGCAATCCTTCCAAAAATGTATGAGGGCTGTAATTTCTCCATATCTCACCAACACTTGTTATTATCTGCCTTTTTAGTCACCCTAATGTGGATAAATAGTATTTCAAATGGCCTGAATTTTCGCAGTGACTAATAATGTTGAACATTTTTATATACTTATTGTCCATTTGTGTGTATGATCAAAAAATACAGTAAACACTGCTGCCAAATGCCATCCAACACTGAATATTGAATATCTTCAATATGGGAAGTGGCACAATGCACATTAGTAACATTGTTTGACAAGTTTCAACTTGTTCGGTACAGTCAGGTATGAGCTATAGTTGAGAGAAGAATGACCTGAGAAATGGGCAAATAGTTTTATCCTCCACCATGGCAATGTTCTGTGTCATACACTGCTTCTGGTACAGCAACTTCTGTCAAATAAAAACATTACAATGTACACCGAATGTGGCAGCATGAGACTTCTCTCTCTTCCCCAAAGTCAAAATGACAATGAAAGGTAAACATTTTGAATTAGTTCAGAACATTGAGGCAGCCAAGACAGCATAACTAAAGACACAAGAAAGGACCTCCAGCACTGCTCCAGAAAATGGTAAAAACAAAGGGATAAGTGTATTGGAAGCCAGGAGGAGTATTTTGGGGAAGATTAATGGCAATTTCTCTTTAACTATAATAAGTTTTTTAAAAATTTAAATATTCACTATATTTTTTATCATGCCACATATCGGTATCTCTCTCTGTGCATATATAATATATATTACTCACTATATAGATGTATACATTTTTTTTCTTTTTGAGGCAGGGTATTGCTATGAAATAAGGCTGGCATGGAACTCACTATGTAGCCCAAGCTAGCCTCGAACTCTCCATCCTCCTGCCTCAGCCTCCCAAATTGTGGAATTACAGGCCAGAACCACCACACGTGGCTTTTCATTTTCTTGATAATGTCCTTTGATACACAGGTTTAATTTTTTTCTTTTATTTTCTTTTTTTGAGACAAGGTCTTGCCATATAGGCTAGGCTGGCTTCGAATTCACAATCTTCTTGCCTCAGTGTCCCAAATGTTGGGATTATAGGCATGTGTCAAAATGCCCTGTTAGAAACTTTAAATTTGTTTTAAAATTTAATTTTTATTTTTAGGTGGTACTGGAGGGTTGAACCCAGGGTCTTAGGCATACTTTGCAAGTGCTTTACCACTGAGCTGCACTCTCAGACCATATATGTATGTATATGTATATGACAGAGTCTTGCTAAATTATGCAGATTGCCTCTGGCTTTGAACTTGCAATCTTCCTCCTACTTCCAAATCCTGAGTTGCTTGGATCATAGGCATGCGCCTCCACACTGGGCTAACTTTTATTGACTAGTTTTTTTTTTTTTTGGGGGGGGGGGTCTTCTGTTGCTTGTGCTTATGGAGTCACATTGAAGAAGCCACTGCCTAATTGGAGAAGACCCAGATCACACTGTGCCAGATCTGGTGTACACTGTAATGTTTTTATTTGACAGAAATTGCCAAACTGGAAGAGATGTGTGACATGGAACATTGTCATAGTGGAAGATAAAACCATTTGCCCATAATATACTCTAATTTTTTTCCTAAGAGTTATATAGGCTTAACCCTTACATTTTGGTCTACTGTTCATTTTTAGTTCATTTTTCTATGTGCCATGAGGAAGAGACTCAACTATTGAACTTCATGCTTTTGCATGTGGATATCTAGTTGTCCCACCACCATTTGCTGAAAACAGGGCTCTTTCTCCCAGTGAATATCCTTGCCCCACCTTACAGAAGATCAGCTGACTAGAAATTTAAGGTTATACTTTTTGACTCTCAATTTATTCTGTTCATCTATGACTGTCCATATGCCAATACCACATTTAATTGCTATAGCTTTGCAGTAAGGTTTTTGTTTTATTTGCAACCATGTAGGTATCTATGTTTTATTTATTTAAAATTATTTTTTATCCTAATTAGCATACCACATGCATGGAGCCAGTGACCAAACTATAGGAGGAATCCTACTGGCAGACTGTCAGTCAATAGGAATCACACTTCAGGGTACAGAGTGCAGCCTGAGTATCTCTTCAGGAATGAAGAGCTGAAAGAGTATCTACAACCAGTTGGAGGAGGTAATAAAGTGAGGATAGACAATGAATGGCCATAGTGGTTAGTCCAGGAATCAGAATAGTATTACTGGCCAGGAGTAGTGGTACATGCTAATAGTGCTAGACCCTTGAAAGACTGAGGTGGGAGACTGAGACAGCAGGATGTCATAAGCTTTAGAATCCAAGCCTGGACAACACAGCAAGACTCCATCTCTAAAAAAATGCCTGCTGGTACCAGGCATTGTGGTGCACACCTGTAATCCTAGCAACTCAGGAGGCTGAGGCAGGAGGATTGAGTTCAAGGCCAAAGGCAGCCTATGCAAATTAGTGAGACCCTGTCTCAAAACGAAAAATAAAAAAAAGGGCTAGAGGTACAGCTCAATGATAGAACACTTGTCTAGCATGTGCAAGGCCCCGGGTTCACCATACCATTTGGCATCTGATCTTGCTAGATCTTCAAAGCTAAGCTGGGTCTGGCCTTGTTAGTACTTGGATGGGAGACCATGTGGGGATGCCAGGTGTTGTAGGCTTGGGAGAAGGACCCAGCTCACTCCCAAAACAATCAGCCATTGGAAACCCTATGAATAGCAAAGACTGACAATAGTGCCAGATATGGCATAGTGTTAGGTAGCATTTTGTTCTGTTGTACATAGGGTCATTATGAGTTGGACCAGATTCTATGGCACCTAACAACAACAACAACTGCAAATAAAGAAGGAGGGGGGTGGCTGGGAGTGTAGCTTAGTGGTAGAGAGCTTACCTAGCATGCATGAGGCCCTGGATTTGGTCCCCAGCACTACAATACATAAATACATACATACATATACAAATAAATAAATATACATCTTTGTTCATTTTAATAAAGAAAAACTCATTCAAATTCCACACTCATTTCCCACACCCCCTCAAAAAACAAACAAAACAAAAACAAAAACAAAAAAACTCTAAATTTTCAGTGTGCCAGGCAGTAGCTCCAGAGTCACACTCTGGTATGGTCAGAAGTATGTCTGCATTAGAGATAAATATATAAATCCTATTTCCATACCCTAAGCTGCAATGAACAAGACACCTCAACCAAGAATGTCCCTTTCTGTCAAAATGTTAACAAGAAGACTGAGAATGTAGCTCAGTTGGTAGAGTACTTGCCTAGCATGCATGAAGTCTGGTTCTAACCCTATCACTGCAACACCCCTAACCCCTTAAAAAACCCACAAACAAACAAACAAAAAAACCTTACAAAGAGAACTAATTTAAAGCAAATCAGCTACACAGACATCTCAAAGGTCCATCTTGAAACTTTACTATATTCTCAGAGGGACTATAGTGTCTGGGTAGCCATGGATGCAACAGGGAAAGAGCATTAGATTGGGAGCCAGGAGACCTGAGCCCTGAGCTCTGAATATAGCCCTGCCACTAATTAGCTGTGTCACCTTGATTGGCCAAGTAACTTGTAAAAAGAGGAGTTGGAATAGAATGTCTGCTACAGTCTCTCCCAAATTCAAAAAAGGTAAGCTTTGATGACACACTTAATACTTATTTGAGCTAACATACTATGTATTATTGTAGAATGTCATTTAATGTGTCTCATGTGTTTTTCATAAATCATTACTCTCTTATAATCTGAGGCCATAATATGCAGGTCATTTATAGAATTTAAGATGTGATGTTACTAAAAAATGAGCTCACAAAGCTTTGTTTTTGTGGGTTATTATTAGTCATGTATTTATGTTGTAGCCAAGCTATCACAAGGAAGTGTTTTATTTTGTAATAGTCTGCTTTATCTTCATCAACATGATTTTCTAAAGTATACAAATGGGTTCATATAAGTATAGTGTAGTAGCTAAAAGCACAGTCTCTGGAATCAGACTCCCTAGGTATGAATCCCAGTTCTATCAGTACCACGCATGTTATTTTGATCATTTTTTTTTCTTTCTTTCCTTCCTTCATTCCTTCCTTTCTCTTTCTTTACTTTCCTCTTTGTTCTTTCTTTCCTCTTCTTTCTTCTTTATTGCTTGCTTGCTTGCTTGCTTTTTCTTTCTTTTCTTTCTCTCTTCTCTTCTTTTCTCTTCCTTCCTTTCCCTTCTCTTCAATTCTGTTCTCTTCTCTTCTCTTCTCTTCTCTTCACTTCTCTTTCTTTTTGAAACAGGGCCTTGCTATGTAGCCCAGACTGACTTTGGAGATCATCCTGCCTCAGCCTCCCAACTGCTGGGACTACAGGTTAGTGCTACCAAACTTGAATTTTTTTATTGTTCATATGTTTATTGATGAGTATGATACACGTACCCACAACATAGGTACAAGGAGGACATTTCAGGAGGTTTGGAACTGGGAATACCCCTTCTTCCCTAAAGCCCTTGTCTTTAGGATCTGTCTTGATTTAGATTGGAGTTTTTATAAAGGGGCTTCTTGACTTTATTATTATTTTCCCTTTGTAGCCCCAGGCTAGCCTGGAACTCATTGTGTAGACAAGGCTGGCCTCTAACTCATGTTCATCCTTCTGACTCAGCCTCCCTAGTGCTGGGATTACCACCATGCCTAGTTACTTCTAGCACTTTCTTGCTGGACACTGGCTGGGCTCTTGTTGTTGCTCATGTCTACACCCACATGGTCCTGTGGGCCATGGATAAGGGCCAGTGAACCTCTGCTCAGTTATTCATATCCAGACCAAATTCTTGGTACAAATCTTTGATGGTGATACCTTGGATCACGGCTAGTTTGTTCAGCAGCACTGTCCTACATTCTTGATGTGATTACACTTGTGGAGCAGGGAGATGTGTGGCCTTTTATTTCATTCACACTACAGTCATCAAATATTGAGATATCTCCTGTGCAGCATGTCCCTCTTCTACTTAAGTTCCTGAATGTTCCTCATTTGTCCCATCAGCCTAGCCAGACTTGGGAGACTATTTCTATCCCTAGGGTCCAAGGCTCTCCAGTGTATGTGTAGGTACAGAAGGGTCCTGTACAGAAGGATACCGAAGGTGGGTCTGGACAGTGCCCTCTCAGGTCTTCCAGGTAACTAGAATTCTGTGATTAGGGCCATAAATGGTCACTCCATTTTATTTTATTTTATTTCATTTCATTTCATTTTAGACTGTGTCTTGTTATATGCCCAGGCTGGCTGAGAACTCCAGGACTTAGCTGGGCACCATAGTGCATGCCTCTAATTCCAGTGACTTGGGAGGCTGAGGTAGGAGGATCACAGTTTAGAGTCCAGAGGCAGTCTGCACAATTTAGTGAGACTCTGTCACAAAATAAAAAAATAAAGGGGCTGAGGGTGCAGCTCTGTGGTAGAGGACTTGCTTAATATGCACATGGCCCAGGGTTCAGTCCCCAAGTACTGCAAAACAAAACAAAAAACAAAACAACTCCTAGGCTCAAGCAATTCTCCTTCCTAAGTCTACCAGATAGCTAGGACTATAGTTGCATGACATTGTGCCCAGTTGACCAAGTTTTTCTTAACTTCTGGTTTCCTCAACTATAAAGTGGGAGCAAAAACAGTACTTCCACCTCATTTGGTTATAAGGCTTGTAATGATGCTTGGTATGTAGTGTCCATTCAATAAATAAAAGCTGTCTTATTGTTACTTATGATATATAAGTAGAAAGATTTCCTTTCTGTTCTCACTCTCTGGGTCCCTCCTCAGAAGGAGGTAGTACTGATGGCATTTTGTGTTGCTTTCCAGAATGATGACTTGATTTAAAACACAGTTTGCAGAAATGGATTCTGATTAAACTCAGATACTTCTTGTACTAGCTAAAGCAGGAATACAGATTTGGGCAAGAAAGGGACGTCCTATTACTAAGAACAGTTCTTTGATTTCAGTAGCATTTACTTTTCTCTTTAAGGCCAGTATAATTGATAGATACTCTAGGCAAACCCCTTTCCCACTAAATTCTAAGCATGAGTAAGTTCTGGTTATTAAAGAACACATAAAGAGAAAAATTTAACAACAAGAATTAAAGTGGCCATAATGTGACTATTCATTGGGGGAGTCTAGATTTTCTTTTTCTTTTTCAGTACCTGAGGGTTGAGCCCAGGGCCTCATGAATATTAAGCAAGTGCTATACAACTGAACTATACCCACAGCCCCTTTATTTTTTATTTTGTGACAGGGTCACACTAAATTGTGTTGGCTACCTTAGGCTTGGGCCTGGGGTTTTGCTCAGGTGGTAAAGTGCTGCTCTGCAATCTCTGAGGCCCTGGGTTCAATCCCTAGCACTGCAAAAATGGGAGAAGGACGTGGCAACCCACTCCAGAAGCAATCCTGAAATAATTAGCCATTGAAATCCCTATGAATAGCAAAGAAGCACTGACATAGTGCTGGGCATGTTGGGAAGTTTTATTCTGTTGTACATAAGGTCACTACAAGTTGGACCTGAATCTAAGGCATCTCAGAACCACCATCACCTTAGGCTTAGAACCTGTGATTCTCTTGCTTCAGCCTCCCAAGTAGCTGGGATTACAGGAGTGTGCCATGATACCTGGAAGAAGCCTAAAATTTTAAGAAAGTTATTGTTTACTTAAATAATATAAAGTAGCAATTAAGGAATACTGTTTAGAATAGAAATCACTGAGGGATTGGTTAAGTGGGAAGCTTGCATGGATTGAGAATTGAGCTAATGGGCATATATTTAATGCCATAGCTCTAATTTAGTTTGAGAAAGGATCATCAATGAGACTTTTAGATTTTAGAAAAATGGTTAATAATAGTTGTTGTTAGGTGTCATTGAGTCAGGGCCAACTCATAGTGACCCTTATAGGGTTTTCAATGGCTGATTGTTTTTGGGATTCTTTCAGGAGTGGGCTGCCACATCTTTCTCCCATTTTTGTGGTGCTGGGGATCGAACCCAGGGCTTCAGAGAGCACAGAGCGGCACTCTACCAACTGAGTTAAACCTAACCCCTTAATAGTAGTGCGTGCGTGCGTGTGTGTGTGTGTGTGTGTGTGTGTGTTATTTAAAAATCAGAGGCAGGAGCTAGGTGTGGCTATGCACACTTGTAATCGCAGCACTCAGAAGGCTGAGGCAGGAGGATCAACATGAGTTTGAGGCCAGTCTGGTCTACAGAGTGAGAACTTGTCTCAAAAAAACAAACTACATAAACAAACAAACAGATAAATGAATACAAGGAGGAAAATGAAAGGAGAGAATAATAGCTGAAAGTAGGTAGGAACTGTCCCTGGGAAGCAAGAGTCAGAGTTTGGGGAGGGGAGAGATAGGTGACTGCAGTTTTCACTATAAATCATGTAGAAGTATACAGACTTGTAAATATTTAAATTTAAAGAAATATAATTTGAGAGATGGAAATGGGTTTAGGAAAATCAATTTATTGATAATTTTCAAAGGAATTAAGGTAGTGGCTCCAAAACCCTGGTATGATTCATTTTCTTTCCACTGTGAGATTGAATGAGACAAACACAATGTGACAAATGTTTCCTAAAGCTGCTTCATACAAATAATATAAAAATTGTGATTTATTCTCAGATAAGCCTTTCTTTTTAGTACTAAAGTAGCATTTCTTTTATGAAATCAAGAGGGCGGTAACTAGTAATTTATCTTAAAAAAATTTTTTTGGGGGGTGGTAGTAGGGGCTGAGTCCAGGGCCTTGCGCATATTTTGCAAGAAGTCTACCACTGAGCTGCACCCCTTGCCCCTTTTTTATTTTTTATCTTGAAACAGAGTCTCACTAAATTACACAGTCTGTCTCTGGCCTTGAACTTGTGATCCTCCTGCCTCAGCTTCCCAAGTCATTGGGATTATAGGTGTGTGCCACTGCACTGGGCCTAAAAACATACTTCTTAACAAAATTAAAAGTTGAAATCTTTTCTATGGCAGTCATTATTCCCCCTTTCTTGGTTAATTGTTAAAGATTATAAAATCAAATACCCTAAGAACCACTGTATACTTGGGAAGTTACTGTACACTGTGCAGGACAGTCAGAGTCATTTGAGTAAAAGATTCCCTATTCTATGAAAAATAGAGTGAGCTAAGCATGGTAGTACTGGGAGAAATGTCTTGGGACTTGGTGACCAATTGGACACAGGGGGAAGTCAAGTGGGACACCCAAGTTCTCTCTTCCTTTGCATCTGTCTTTGGGCTCTCTTCTCAGTTATTTCTGTTACCATGTGCCCTCCCATCACTGGCCTCTGCATTCCGGCAAAAGGCTCTTTCCCTCTTCCTTACCTGCTCCTACCTCTTTGGTTATTTTACCTGTATTTGTAGATTAAAACTCAAATACCACAGTTCAGTGAACCCTTTCCTATCTCCCTCATGGAGTTTATGTACTACTGTTGTGCAATATCAGAGGTCTGGGTCTTGAGAACACTTATCACTGTTGGAAATGACACATTTGTTTTGTAATCGGTTGTCTGTCTACCCCACTCAGTAAGGGCAAGGACCAAATTTGTATTTATTCACAATTGTGTTTCTAGTGCCCAACACCTCGCCTGGTGCAAACTAGGGTGCCAATAAGTATTTGTTAAATAAATGGCAACATATCCATCAGGTCTGATATTTTATACAGATGTTTAGTCACCTAGAAATCCGCAGGTGGGAAAGAACTCACATATAAATGAAGCAGAAATACAGGCCCATCACAGAACTTATCTTTAAGCCAGGCATGGTGGTGCAGGTCTGTAATCACAGCACTTGGAATGCTGAGGCAGAGGGATCCCTGCAAGTTCAAGGTCAGCCTGGTCTACATAGTAAGTGCAAGCCCAGCCAGAACTACAGCAAGATCCTGTCTCAAAAATAAACTTTAAAAAAAAAAAAAAAAAAAAAAAGACCCCCAAATAAAAAAAATTCATCGTTACTATCTCTAAGTAGGGATTTCTGCCAAGTGTACGATCTCAGCTTAACAACACTTTATATACATCAAACAGACACAAGGCAGGTCAGTAACTATTTCCTGGTCTTTGGGTTACATTTTGCCAGAAAACAAAATTGGCTCCTTATCAGCAAAGGCATAGATGAGTAGGCAAACTACAGGGAAGTATAGCAACTTAGGAAATAAGAGAAGCAATACTTCTTTTCCTTCTTAAAGTCTTTATATACCCACTCCTTTCACCTCCACCTTAAAAGGTAAAGCTTGCTGCTAGGCTTCATTTTCTCTAGATTTAGGAAGATGCAGGAATATACCTATGAGCAAGGGGCAGGGGAAAAAGGGTAATTGTGCCTTGCTGCCATAAGAGTAAGGAGAGAGGAATTTCCTGGGTGCCATCTCTCCCCTCTAAATGCCAAGTTAAATGGGTTCATTTCTGTGATCTCCAACAATCAGGTGTATCTTGTAAGTGACACTGTCCAGATTCCTGGTGCATTTCCATATCTATGCTTTTCTGTGTATTTTCCCATGACAGGGCAGGCAGTCAAGTCTTGTTTAAACACATTAGTCTAAGACAAAGCTAGGTCTTTGTGGTTGCTGCCTTGAAAGAACCCCTCTTCACTTGGAGCTTCCACTTAGGTAGTAACCCTCCTTGTTAAGGTTTGTTCTCTTTAAGGAAAACTCTTCTTTACACACTCTCTCCCCCCTAAAAACCATGAAGTGTCTATCATCATCATCCCCATTTTCACAGGTGAGAAACTGAGTCCTTTTGAAGTTAAGGAACATGCTCAAAGCCAGAAGGGAGCAAATGGTAGAGCTATTAAACTCATATTTTTCCACACAGACAGGCTATACTAATTGCTGTTAAAGGTTTGAACCAGTAATTTGTTTAAATGTGTAATGCATAGAGTAATTAATAGAAAATTATAATTGATTTAGTTGTTTTAACTATCCCTTCTCCTTACCTCTTCACGAGGTTAGGTTTGACATGGGCATATAAAGTGAGGTATCGTACAGCTGCGTCTATTACAAATAACTAGTCAGTGGCTTGTGATTGCCTCAGAACACAGGTTTTTACCGGGTTTGCTTTTCAAAAATTGAGATATAATTCACATACCATAAAATTTATCCTTTTAAGATGTACAATTCAATTGTTCTTAGCATATTCACAAATGTGTGCAACACCACTAAATAATAAGATTTTCATATTTTGATTCACTTTTGAAGGCTCTTAGAGGTGCAACTGAGAACTCCTAAGTAGGGATCCCAAATGAAACTGGGGTCAGTAACTACAGTACTGCTACTGTAGTTTAAAAAGGGAAATACATTCCAAATAATATGAAATGTAGGTAGCACTGTGACAATGGTCAGCCCCAGTAGACACATTTGTATTGCATCCAGTTTAACAGCTGTTCTCTAATATTTTTTTTTTAATTTTTTTTATTCTGAATAAAACTGGACTATAGGTTTTCTGAACAAAGTGGTATTTTGGGCTTTCCCTCCTTCTGTAAAGTGATTTCTGCCTAGTTTATTGTCCAGTCAATTCAGTGAACTTTTAAAAGTTGGCATTGTAAATAAAACAACTTGCAAAAATTTTCTGAAATAGAATTAACAAAATATGATGTTTATTCATGAGTTACAAACTGGAAAAAGGTTGCTTGAAATTAATGCTCTGAATGGGTTTTTTAGGATGTCTTCCAGTCTCTTACAGTCATGTGGCACCACTGGTATTGATTAGCCAGTATGTAGCAGGGCTCTATTAAAAGAACCTGAGGATTTTTAAACAACTTCCCAACTTTGAATATGTTACCTAAAAAGTTAGTTGCTCCCCAGTTTGTGATTTTTGGGGGAGAAATGTAACTAGGCAGTTTGTTAGCTTTTTTATTAAAAAAGAGAATTTTTAAAAAAGGCTTCTTTCTAAAAGGGCCAAGGAGTTGGATCTCCACAACTCCCAGTGCAAAAAAAAAAAAAAAAGGTTAAAGGAGGATAATGAAGATAATTAAAGAACAGGAAAGCAAGAGTCACAACGAAAACCTCAAAGAGCTTGCAATTATTTAGCCTAGGAAAGGTTACATGAAAGGATTATTATACAGAAAATAGTCACTTTTTCTTTATTCTTTCATTCACTAAGGAAAAGAAAATGGATTCATTCTATGGTATGAAGTGTTAGGTTAACAGAGAGAAAAGTTATGACACAGAGCCTCGTTAAACACCAGGATAACAGTGGCAGGGGAAAAAGTTAAAAATACTTTTAAATGGGAAATAATTTTAAATCTACAGAAAAGTTACAAAGAACAGCATAAAGAATTCCCTAACCTAGGACAAGAGAGTGCTGGGGGGTGAATATGACTGAAGTACATAGTATATCTATATGAAAATATCATAATGAATCCCATTTTTTGTACCATATATGCTCAAAAAAAAAGTGAAGGAAAAAATTCCCTTGCTTACATTCCTTGATGTTAAAATTTTACATTTGCTCTCACACTCTACAAAATATATATTTTATATGAAACTTTTGAAAGTAATTTATAGACATAATTCCTCTTTATCACTAAATAGTTTGTGGACACTTCCTTAAAACAAGGAAATTCTCCTGCTTCAAAAATTGAGAAATCAACACTGATATCATACTATTATTTAACCTAAGGACCTTATTTTTTTCTGTTGTCCCACTAATGTCCCTTAAAGAAAAAAAATTGAGGGAAAGGGTTGTCCAGGATTATTTCTTTTAAATCCTTTTAAATCCAGAACAGTTCTTCAGGCTTTGTCTTTCAAGGCTTTGAAATTTTGGAAGGAGGCTAAGCAGGATTGTGAGTTTGAGGCCAGCCTGGGCTACATACCCAAATCCTTTCTCAAAGAAAAAGAAAAAAAGAGAATTTGCAAACGAGGACAGGTCAGTTATTTTGAATCCTCTCCCACAATTTGGGTCTTTTTTCTTTCTTTTTTTCATCTCATTTGTTTTGGGGAGTTTTAGGTGGGATCTTGAGTGAAAACTTGAAGGCGCCTGGCATCAAGGTTTCTCCTAGCCACTTAATACTGATTATTCTTACTGTACCAGACTTTTAACAGATGATGGTGATAACAATATTTTTGTGTCCAGAATGTCACATGTATTACATGGCTTCCTCCCCACCTTGGCATTCTTGCCTTTTGCAAGCATAATATAATTAAAGGAGAATTGGGATCTACTCTTTATAAACATTTGAGACTTGATATACCTATAGATTCCCATTTTGAGAGTCTCACCTTTATAGTGATGAACTCTGCCCTAGGTTCAGGAGACTTGGTGCTACAAAAATGGGTGGGTGTTATTACAATCACTCAACCAATATTTGTTGAGTGCAGAGTATATCTCAGGCCCTAGAGTATATCCCAAGCCCTAGAATATATTCAAGAAGACGACAACGACGACGACGAAGAAGAACAACAACAACAGCAACAAAAACCCGTGTTCTTTTCGATCCTGTTGAACAAATTAAACTCAATTAAAAATAAGAAACCAGGGATCCAACTTCTTTGAAAATCCCTGTGAAGAGAGTCACTCAGCGACTGAGGGTGTGGCTCAGTGGTAGCATGCGCAAGACCCCCGTGTTCTATCCCCAGCACCTCAGAGAGAAAAAAAGGGAGAAAAAATAGAGAGAAGAACACAAATGATGAATCCCAAATGCGAAATCCCTGAAAGGGGCTGGCGGGGCCACGCTTCCCTGGCGGCCGTAATCACTTTTTCAGCTACGGTTGCCTGCCTGTGGCCGGCTTTCTCGCAGTCGCCTGTGATCGAGCCCGCGCCCCTTCGAGGCTGCACCTCTCCCTCCCTGTAGCGAAGGGCACCTGGGAACCGCGCACGGATAAAGCCCCGCGGGGTGGTGGCTTGGAGAACCGGCTTCTCCAGTCGGCCTAGCCCACTGCTATGCAATCTGGGTGGTTTATCCAGGTCCTTCCCAGACTCGTTCGGCGCCCAGTTCTAGCCCCTGATACGCAGAGGGTTCGGGAAGGTTGGCTCGAGATCTCGGGGCTGGGGCGGAGCGAGGCTGATGCCGGCGGGCCAACCCGGCTCGATTTATGACGGTATCCTGAAGTCCAGGAGAGCAAGACACGCGGCCGTGCAGCTCAAGCTGTGGGCGAGGGTGACACCGAGCGCCCTCGCGGGCTTCTGCGTCGTTGCGCGTGTGGGAGCCGCGAGCTGCTCCCTGCGCGGAGGGCCCGCGCGCACCTCTTCCTACGGGGCGGTGGGAGGGCGGCATGGGGCGTGGACTCCCCTCCCCACTCGCGGGCGGCTCAGCCGGGTCTCCAGCTTCCCCTGACAACTGACCCTCAAAAGTTATGGATTTGCCTCCGGAGTGGGTTATTGCAGGGACAGGTTTCTGCCAGATTTCACAACATGCCGGGCACCTGCAGCCGAATTAGTAGTAATACCTCAGACGAAATTCCGTTCCCAAGAGGAGACCGGTTTGAAATACAAAACTCGAGGAAGCTACACCTCTGGCACTTCTCTAAAATGTCGACATTACCTGGGTGCGGAGGGGTGGTGGTGGCCGAACGAACTTCTGTGCAGACCAAGCTGAGGCTACTAGAGAAGGCGGGTTTGTTTGGGACCTTGGTCAAGTCACACGCTCCAAGTACAAAGCCAAAGGCTAGAGTGCAGGGCATGAGGTCAGAGCAGGGAATTAAAAGAAGAGCTTGTTTGGCCGGTCTTAGGAAAACCTTTATTAGGCACGCGGGGCGGACGCATTTGACTCGGACACCAGGCCAATCAAAGTAAGTGGGTCCCAGCCTTGGAGGACTTGCCGGTCTCGAAGTAGCAACCCAGACAAACAAGATGTAGCAATTAATGTAACTAAGAGAAAAGGAGTGGGGTCCACAGCGCCCGGACTTCGACACGGGGGGTCCCCAAGTGCTTTTGGCGTAGTGAGTGAGCGACTGCGTCCCGGGGCGTGTCTTGGCGGCTGGGCGTCCACGCCTGGCGTCTCGCTCTGCGGCCGCGAGGTTCCTCACGCAAAGGCTGGCAGCGCCGCGGGTGGAGGGAGTGTGCGCCCGAGCTCCGGCCGCGCGGAGGGGCGGGCCCACAGGGCTTCTCCCGCTGTTTGCACTGAGAGGTGTGTTGGGCTCGGGAGCGGCTTTTCCGGGGTTCGGCAATTGCCCCCGCCGCCTCCCGGCTGCCGTTGGCCGGTCCCTCCCACTGCGGTTCGCCCTGCCGGGCGCCGCACCCTGGGCAGCTCCGCGCCCTGGGCCTCACCTCTGGCCTCGTTTCGCTGCCCCGCGCCTGGCCTTTTCGACGGCTTTGTGCCCCACAGCCAGCGTTTCTTAGGGCCCCCACCCCCAACCCCTCAGTCACCCCTGGTGGGAACCCACACCCGCGACTCCGCGCCTTTACCCCCTCAACCTTTTCCCGTCCGGCCTCGTCTACCCTCTGGGTGGCAACTGCCTCCTCCCCGCTCCTCAGGCCTCCCCACCTCCTCTATTGCCCTCGCTCTCCATTCATCCAGCCATTGTCTCCCGCCCCCTCCTCCCCTCCTCCAGCAGCCACCTCCCCTACCGCTGCCACGTCGTGGTTTGAAGGAGCCAATGGGCCGGCGCCGCCAGGTGTCTCTTACCTGCACCACGTGGGGGAGGGGGAAGGGGCGGGCAGGTAGAGCCACATCCCAAAACAGAAAAGCTTTCAGCCATTGCGCGCGCCTCCCGCGGGTGCAGCCCTGCTCCTGGTTTTCTCTTGAACGCACGGGCAATTGAATACAAAAAGGGCAGGCCTCCTGCGCCCTCCTTCCCACCCCCCTTCCTGCCCTGGGTGTGGAGCACCCGCCAGGTGTGGGCTTGGGTGGTTGGTTACCGCCTTTTGCACCAGTAGCAGCGAGGAGGGGGGGGGGTGGGCGCTCTTTCTTTTTCTCCTGGAAGAGGGTTTCAGCACAGGTTTTCTCGTTCTCACTTCCCTCCACCTCACCGCCTCCCGACCCCCCTTCTCCCCCTCCCCACCTATCATCATGACGGCGTCTCCGGATTACTTGGTGGTGCTTTTTGGGATCACTGCTGGGGCCACCGGAGCCAAGCTGGGCTCGGATGAGAAGGAGTTGATCCTGCTGTTATGGAAAGTTGTGGATCTGGCCAACAAGAAGGTATTTCTCCGCGTTTTTGTCCAAATGGAAGGAGTGGGGCAAGAAGTTTGTTGTAGGAGTTGGAGAGGGGATAGGTTAAAAACAAAACAAAACAAAAAACCCAAAAAACAAAACGAAAAAGCCCCTCTTGTTTGCCCACTTGTGAAGCTGGACCCGAGGCCTAGGGAATCGCGGGTAAAACCAAACTTGTTGGCCAAGCCGCCTTGGAACCATTTTAGTCTTCCGAAACCTGGCTCAGGTGGACAGACCAGGCGCTGCCGAGTCAGGTTCTCTGCTGGTCGGGGAGCGCCTGGCCGGGACGGGGTGGGGTTCCTGGGGCGCTGGGGTGCACTTCCAGGGCCTTGGCGACGCGATCCTGGTGGGGGTGGGGCGGGGGGGCAGGGGCGCGCCGAGCGCGGGGGCGTCTGGCGTTTGGGAAGTGCTATGCTGATGGACCCCTAGTGAGGCGAGGGCGGGGGGTCCAGAACTCGGGAGCTGGAGGAGAGGAAATTGACCCCTTCATCTCTCCCCTAAGGTGGGACAACTGCACGAAGTACTAGTCAGACCGGATCAGTTGGAATTGACCGAGGATTGTAAAGAAGAAACTAAAATAGACGCCGAAAGCCTATCCTCTGCGCCGCAGCTGGACCAAGCCCTCCGACAGGTGACAGCCCCGGGCCACGCCGCCCACCCCCACCTTAGCCCCCCGGCAACCCCCTAAGAGGCCCAGCCCCACAGCTCCACGCCCTCCCTGGGCGGTCCCCCCTGGTCCCTGGGGCGGAGTTGCGAGGCTCCCGGCCGCGTGGGTGGGAACCCCGCTTGGGGGCCGGGGCGCGCTGGGAATGGGGGGGGCCTTTGGGAGGGGTCACTACTTCCTCTCCCAGGCCGCAGGGTCTTGGGACAATATTGGCTAGTTTTCGAATTGCTTCCCAAGTAATTCTTGGGGCCAGAGAAACGCGTTTTACTCAAGGAACGACGAGCGGAGTTTAAATCCTGGCGCCCCCCTCTACAGGTCCAGGCCGCAGAGGGCTTGGGTCCGCCGCTCAGTCACGGGTCAGGAGCGCTGTCGTGTAAAGGTGCAGACCCGTCCCCCGCGGTTTGCTGGACGAGCCACAGTTTTGGTCGGAGCCTGAAAGTGCCTGCCGGGTTTCAGGCTTCTGGACTCCCAAAGAAAGGCTCGATTCCGTCATCATTTCTGTAGTGGACTTGACCCCAGTCCCGGGTAGGGTTTGCAGGTCCGAACTTGTAGGGCTGATTGTTGGTGGATCCCCCTATTGGACTTGAGGTGACCTAAAAACTGGTTACTCCCTGGTGCTGACGGTTGCTGGCTTCGGGGATAGGGCGGGGTGCTGAGCACCTGTGCACTGGTGAATCCCTTGCGACCTCAAGGCCTGTGCCCTAGCACAGGAGTTTCGAATTATGGAGGAAAGCATCGTGGAGATATATTCCAGGATAAGTGTTACCAGCCCTTATAGAGGTCTGTGTACTTATTCGATTTATCAGAAATTGTTATCTCAAACCGGGCACCTCCATACATTCAAAAAGTAACATCGGAGAATGATGTAATCTGAAGGCAACCTGCTTATGAAGAGACCTTTGATTTGTCTTGAATGAATTAATCGTAAAAATAGGAGGAGGACCGAAGGGAAAAGGCATTGATTAATTTTTCCAGAGCGTAAACTGTGGGTTGTTACTTTAGGAAGCTAGCAAGTTTGTGGTCTCTGTAATGTTGCTCCAGCACCGGCGTCCCCCGTCAGGGTCCTCAGGGTGATTTTTTTTCCTGCTTGTTAGCAAGTGGTGTGAATTCAACATCGGTTGCATCCTTGTATGTGTCTTGTGTTTTCAGTTTAACCAGTCAGTGAGCAACGAACTGAATATTGGGGTAGGGACTTCCTTTTGTCTCTGTACTGATGGGCAGCTTCATGTCAGGCAAATCCTGCATCCTGAGGCTTCCAAGAAGGTAAGAGTGCTGGCTCCTGGAAAAACGGTTGTACTTTGGGCATGACTGGAGGCTTTTTTAAAAAACAGCTTATGGTTTCTGGAAAAATGGTTGTATTTTAGGGGTGAACGGAGGCCTTTGAAAAGATAGATTGTCCACATTCATTCTATGTATAGGAAAAAAAACTGCATATGGGGAGTTATTGTATAATGAGTGCACAATTTTAGTTTGGGAAGATAAAACTCTCAAAAAAAAAAAAAAAAGGTGGTAGCTCAGTGGTAGAGTGCTTGCCTAGCATGCCAAAGGAAAAAAAATTCATCTACTTAATACTACCAAACTGTGCACTTTAAAACTGCAAAATTAGTGCAGTGGTAGAGCACATTTGTAACATGTACAAGGCTCTAGATTCCATCCCTAGCATCACACACACAAAAATGTTAGAAGGATGCATTAAATATTATGTATATTTTACTACAATTAAAAATGCATGACAATTTCATGGAGATGTTTGGGATTGTGGTAATTTATAATATGTCATGACATAAAATAGTCTTTTTATTTAGTTTTCAAGATGCTTGATGTTCTCCCTTTCACAAAGCTAATCGGGAGGGGGGCCTCAAGTAAGTGTACTTGGGAAAGAACGGTATTTTAATATGTTGTAATAGTTCCAGTTGTGGAACTGCTTTGTCTTAGAAAGGGAAAAGCAAAAAAGTTCATCTAAGCCTTTTAAAATTATATTTATAATAATTTTGATAAAAAAGACTGCTTAAGCCCTGTGCAGTAGCACATGCCTGTAATCCCAGTGATTTGGGAAGTGCACACAGGAAAATCTAGAGTTAGAGGTCCTGACTAAAAATAAAAATTGGGCTGGGGGTGCTCTTGCAAAGTATGTGCGAAGCCCTAGGTTCAACATCCCCACCCTAGTACTGAAAAGTAAAGAAATGCTTGAGTAACACCTGTGTAACTAGTGAAATATTGTAGCTTGCTTCACTTTGATTTTAAGTGAATGCTCAAGACCAAAATCTTTTTTTTTTTTTTCCTCCCCCAGTACTGGGGGTTGAACCCAGGGCCTCGAATGCAAGTGCTGTACCACTGAGCTGCATCCTCAGACCTTTTTTTTTTTTTACACTTTCTTGAGACAGGGTCTCGCTAAATTATGCAGACTGCCTCTGGTCTCTAATTTGTGGTCCTCCTGCCTCTACCACCTGAGTCTCTGGGATTACAGACATGTGCCGCCCACCCGGCTTAGATAGAAATCTTTTTATTAATAGGGTCATGCCTATCTTTTATCTTTGCTAACTTTTCAGATGTGGCAAAAGACTATAGAGTGAGAAAATAAACTCTTACCCTAGATACAATGAGATTTCTCTCTCTTAGGAAGAATTTTTAGGGGCTATGGATCAATGAAGAGAATAGACAGTTTATCCAGTGGAGCCAATCATTGCTAATACAGTTGCTGTTAACAACTCAAATTAGTTTAAGCTGTGACTTTTCATTGTGGTAGACAGCCACTGAGCCTGGAAAGATAGAATATATTTAGATAACTGTACGAGGCAAGTCTTGCAAGGAACGATGTAGACTGACAATTGATGACACAGGCAAGTGTAGTCAGTGCAGTTTTCTTTCTCTTCATTCCCTAAAGTAGGGAAAGCTGTGTAATAATTTTAAAAGTCTAAAGGAAAATTCAAGTTCCTCTGCTTTGAGGTTTGGGGCCACTCCTTTTATAGGCAACTTAGTAATTATGTGATTTTATTCAATGCTAGACAAGTTGCCTTGATCCAGAAAAAGATACACATGCAGATTATTTTTCCCCAAAAAGTCATATGGGAAGGGACAAGACTTGGTTCTTTCTCTCCTGAGCCAGATGAAAACAGATATTTCCATGATTTTAGATGGACTGCTTTGCAGGTGGGAAAAATTCCGGAGAAAAATTAAGATGTTCTCCTGAGCCTTTTCTATTAGTATAAATTAAATATAAAAAACTAAAACAAATTAGCATCATAATAAAAGTAACTTTGTATATTCTTTCTACGTAAAATGGGAAAGCATAAAATAATCCTATGAAGAAAACACTAGGTTAAAATGTTTTTCTCTAACATGCACATATTTGAATATATTGCAGGTTTCTGTAGAAAAGCATTATTTTTACAAGGTGCATTCATAATATACAAACCTGTTCTGTTTACTTTTAATTTAATGTCAACATTTTTATAAGCACTAAATACTCAGTAGTTTACATGGATATAGGTACTTAAACTATAGTTGTATATGAGTTATTAAGACAGTTTTTATTTTATCTTTTGTGGTTCTAGGGGACTGAACCCAGGGCTTCATGCATACTCAGCTGCACCCCTAGCTCCTTTTTTATTTTTTATTTTGAGACAGGTCTCAAATTATGCAGGCCCTCTCTGGCCTCAAATTTATGATCTTCTTGCCTCTGCCTCCCAAATTTCTGGGATTACAGGCATGCACAACCTCACCTGGCTATTTTATTGTTAATACAACATTGAGAGGTTGAACCTAGGACCTCTCTGGTAACATATTTGCAAGTGCTCTACCACCAAGCTGCACTTTGCTTCTTAAAAATCTTAAAAGATTTTGAGACAACGTCTCTCGTTAAATTGCGCAAGCTGCCTCTGATCTCCAATTTGCCATCCTTCTGCTTCAGCCTCCCAAATTGTTGGGATTACAGGCTTTCACCACCACACTAGGCTTAGAACAATTTTTAAATGAGCATTTTTCTAGGTGATTGTGAGGATTAATGGTTCCTTTGGTACTTAACTCTTAAAAGCTGTTACCATGATACAGTAATACTAATTTCAAATATAGCATGAGAAGGTCACATCTAGGGTTTTTTTGGGGAGAGTAGAGCATTGTTTGAGACAGGTCTTATGTAGCCTAGGCTAGCCACAATTGGAGTTTGAGGCCAGCCTGGGCTACATAGTGAGACTTTGTCTCAAAAAAACAAAAAGCAAAACCAAATTATTTTTCAAAACTACTCAATGTTTTTTTTCCCTCACAATAAAACTATGTTTGCTCACACAGTTAGCTTTTTAATAACCACAAAAATAGTGCTTAAAGCTAAAAACAGGAGGTAACCATGCTTTGGGATTTATGATACTCACCACCCCCACCAAGATTGCTAGGAATTGGACCCAGAGCCTTGCATGTACTAGATGAGTGCTTCCACTGAGCTACATCCCTAGCCTTTAAGAGAGGGTTCTGGTATATAGCTCAGGCTGGCGTTGAACTTGCTATGTATCCCGGGTTAGCCTTGACTTTGAGATCCTCCTGCTTCCATCTCTGGAGTGCTGGAATTATAGGCATGTGCCACCATGTGTAACTTTGATACATATTTTTAAAGTATAATTCAAATTCTCAGATACAGCTAGAATAGTAGGCAGGAAAACTTAATGTAGTATTATTATTTGGCACAAAAATAATCCTTTTCATTTAATCAGGAATTTACTATCTTAATCTAACTTACTGCCAAAAATATACATTACTAGAACCCAATAGGAGTTAGAACTCCTAAATTTTCAGTTTACTCTTATGCCTATATTTATATATCCGTGAGAAAACTGATACCTGAAAACAGATGGTCTAAAATGATTATGGTTGGAAAAAAAATGTCAGTACTACTCAGAACATATGAAAATATAAAGTATAACAGCCCAAATGTTTTGAATGGGACGCATAATGGAGCACAAATGTTGTGATCCATTTCATTAAAATAACATGAATTTTTTTTTTTCGTGAGGCTTGTAAATAGGATCTAATGTGATAACAGGAATAGCTATTAAAAATGAAGTTATTCTTACATTGTATTTTACATTTTTAAAAATGGTAAAATATATTCATATTTAGTTCTTGGGTTCCTAATTATTAGGGAAACATCAAACCAGATTTACTTGGTTAATAATCTCTACCTTGTCCTTCCTCAGAATGTTTTACTACCTGAATGCTTCTATTCCTTTTTTGATCTTCGAAAAGAATTCAAGAAATGTTGCCCTGGTTCACCCGATATTGACAAATTGGATGTTGCAGCAATGGCAGAGTGTATCCTTTAAAGGTAATCCAAAAATCATTTGAAAACGTAGTTCCAGGAAAAAGATGGCAGTTCAAGAAACCTTTTTTTGTTTTGTTTTGTTTTTTTTGGGGGGTGGTACTTGGGGATTGAACCCAGGGCCTCACATACACTTTGCTGTGCCACTGGGCTGCACCCTGAGCCCATTTTGTGTTTTATCTTGAGACAAGGTCTCACTAAGTTATGCAGGTTGCGTCTGACCTTGAACCTGTGAGCCTCCTGCCTCCACCTCCTGAGTCACTGAGGTTGTGGAGATTGTAGGCTGAGCTACCATGCCAGAAAATTCAAGAAACTTTTAAATGTTTTAAACTTTACAATTTTCTACACACCGTGATAGAAGGAGCTAACAGTACAATTATAGGGTGAGGGTGCAGCTTAGTGGTTGAGCACATGCCTCACATACACAAGATCCTGGGTTCAGTACTACCAGAGGAAGAAAACAAAAACAAAAAACCCAAATACTCAGTTTGCTCTTAGCAAAGAAAACTTTTCTTTAGTGACTGGAGGTCAATATACTTGTGAAAATGTCCATTTTAAAAGACGTGTTCAAACAGGAGGTTCTTATATTTAGGCATTTTGATTTTCTCAGTGTGTTGACAGTTCAGAGAAAACTTGTGAAAGGTTAAAACTTGTTAAAAATCCATTTGATGTGTCTTTTTTTTTTCCTTCTGAGATCTCCATATATGTAAAATTTGGGGCCATTAGTAAACATTTTCAGAATGGTTATTTGGATTTCATACTTGGTCTGTGCTGTGTTTTCCAACATTTTTAGCACTTTTTATTATCTGACCTTAAGATAAATGGGTAGAATAGTGTACCCATTCCTTTTAATGCCAGCTTATACTGGCAGTTCATTTTCAAGTGTCATGGCAATGAAAATCAGAAATATTTGGTCACAATAAACAGATAAATTGTGAAGAAAATTGGGCTCCATTTCATGTACATTGCACCTGAAACTTGAGGCAGGATCTCATGACCATTTTAGCAATGCATTCATTGAAAATAAATGACAACAGAGCTGAGGGTGCAGCTCGGTGGTAGAGTGCTTGTAAAGCCTGCGTGAGGCCCTGGGTTTCATATTTTTTTAAAAAAATAACTTATAGTCTAGTCTCTTTGGACATACATTGAAAGAATAATAGATTTATAGTCTTATTACCTGTTAAAAAGTGGATTTTACTTTTGTTTTTTGAGACAGGGTTTTACTGTTAGCCCAGGTTGACCTCGAACTTGTACTGATCCCCCTGCCTCAGGCTCCCAAGTTCCTGGGATTACAGACATGCGGTACCATGACTGGCTAAAAAGTGGTTTTTAATCTTAAATGTTTTTTATTAATGTTGTTCTTGCATGTTTCTTTCCCATTTAGTAGGTTAGAAATACTATTAACTTTTCTTAGCAATAGTTACTTTTCATTGCTGTTGTGATCATTTATTTTAAGTGTCTTATTCAGAGAAATCAGCACTTCTCTGACTTGGCCACCAAACCAATTTCTGAGGTCAAATGTGATCATACGAAGTCTGAGTATCAACTTGTGTTCATTTATGCAAAGTATTTCTACTACATTTTCTGAATTGAAGAGTGTTGTTCTTTTAGACCACTAAACATTTTCCTTGTTAATATGTAAGTGGCCTTGAATTTGAGAACATAAAGGTAGTCATTAAATATCTTTGATAGTTTTGCCAAGTAGATGGAGAGTCATCTGTTCTTGTGGGATTACCTGTTCCACCAGGTAAACCAGTAGGGGCAAGAGAGAGGCTCCTGCCAACAGTTGGAAAGGAATGAGTAAGAGAATATGCAGGTGGACATGTTTGTTTAATTTTTCTTGCTGTTAAATACTTATATTCTTAATTTAATGTAATTTTTTTTTTTTTTGTAGTTCTGGGGATCAAATCCAGGGTCTCAGTGCATGACAAGCAAGCATTCTACCAGCTGAGCTAAACCTCCCCTTCCCAATTTAATTTTTAATTAAGCTTTTGGTGTTGGTAATTGAATCCAGGTCCTAAGCTATACCCCCAGTCTGTATGCTTGTGTTTTTTTTTTAAATAAGGGTGTAGAAATATGGATTTTCTTTTCTTTTCTTTTTTTCTTTTTTCTTTTTTTTTTTGCAACTTCAACTTTTTTAAAAGCAACTTTAGAGCCAGGCACAGTGGCATATGCCTGTAATCCCAGAGACTCAGGAAGCAGAGGCAGGAGGATTGCAGGTTTGAGGCCAGAGGCAGCCTGCATAATTTAATAAGATCCTGTCTCAAGATAAAAAATAAAATGGTCTGGGGGTGCAGCTCAGTGGTAAAGCACTAAAGTATTTGTGAGGCCCTAGGTTCAACTCCCAAGTACAAAAAACAAAACAAAACAAACTAGATTCAGAGTTAAATTGAGGAGAAAGTACAGAGAGTTCTCATAAAACTTCCTCCTCCCCCTACCCGGCCCTCAATCTCATATACACACCTTATACAACCTCCCCCACTGTCAGCATAGTATACGAGGGTGGTATATTTGTTAAAATTATACCTATTGTGACATATTATCATTCAAAGATCATAGTTTATGTTAGAGTTCACTTTGATATGATACATTCTTAGGGCTTTGACAAACATCTAATGACCTGTGTCCACCAGTATAATAATAATAAAGTACTGGGTACTATCAGCATCGTATAGAATAGTTTCATTGTCTTAAGAAACTTCACTGTTTCACATATTCATCTCTCACACCTTTTTACTGTTGGTATAGTTTTGCCTTTTCCAGGATGTCATACAGTTGGGATCAAATAGTTACATAGTCTTTTCGCACTGGCCTTTTTAACCTAGTAATATATGTTTAAGATTCCTCTGTGGGCTGGAGTTCATCTCAGTTGGGAGTGTGCCTGCTCTGTACTCTGAGGACTGAGGTTGGATCCCCAGCACCACAAAAATAGAAGCATGTAGCAATCTACTTTGGAAAACAATCCTGAATCAGCCATTGAAAACCGTATGAGGGTCACTATGAGTTGAACCTGAGTTGAGGGTATCTAACAACAGGAACACGGTTTCTCTGTGTCTTTTTATGCCTTGATAATTCATTTCTTTTTAGTACTGCATAATATTCCATTGTTTGGATGTACAACAGTTTATTCACTCAATTACAACTTTGTTGATTCCAAGTTGTGTTATTATTGTTCCTAGGTGCCATCGAGTCAGGTCTGACTCATGGAGACCCTATGTACTACAGAATGAAACACTCCTCGACACTGTGCCATGCCTGGCACTGTGTTAGTGCCTCTGTGTTATTCATAAGGTTTTCAATGGCTGATTGTTTCAGGATTGTTCTAGGAGTGTACTGCCCGGTCTTCTCCCATTTTTGCAGTGCTATAGATCAAATCCAGGGCCTCAGAGAACACAAAGCAGCAATCTACCAACTGAGGTAAACCCCAACTGGTAAAGTTGTGTTATTATGAATAAATCTGCTATAAACATCTTTGTACAGGTTTTCATGTAAACATAAATTTTTAATTCATTTAGGTAAGTATGAAGAAGTATAACTGCTGGGTTGTATGATAATAAAGCAGATTTTTATAGACTCACTGTAATTTTGTGCTTAACACAGATTTTTATTTTTAAAGGCAGAACTTGTATATGCAGTATGTTAAGGCATTTATGTAAGGTGAAAGAAAGTGAGAATGTTATTTTCAATCCAGCCTTTCTACCACGGAGCTATGTCCCCAGTCCCAACATTGTCATTTTCTAGTGGAATAGGAAATTAAAGACTGAGTTGTAGAATCACATAAGCTATGCCTGAGAAGATTCTGCTACTCTGCTACTCTGCAGACTTGCCTCCTGGGAGTTCACCCTTAACTGGTATTGTACTTCTGGGGTCACATATGATGCCATGATGTACATACCCATGCTTGGGAAAGTGCTGTAGCATTTCATGCCTGCACCCGCCTAGGGGGCTGTTTTGACCCTACTATACCAGTTAAGGGTTTTAAACTTGCCTTCTCCAAGCCTCACTTTTATCTTGGATATTCCTGGTGGAAGCTTTGTGAACCATAATGTGCTATGTAAATGGAGAAGTATGGCCATTTTGATAAAAGGCTTAGGAATTTTTTGATTGCAGTTCTGGTTCTTATTTTAGCAGTTTGTTCTCTCTTTGTATTTGTTTTAAAAACTATTTCTGATGTTGGTGTTAGGCTTCTCAGTTATTCCAGTTGCAGGTATGTTGCCTGCTTTTGAGTTATGCAATCCCAGCTGAGAAGACCTTATCTAGAAGGTGAACTGTACATTGCATTTTGTAAGCTTCTGTTTAATCAGGTGAGGTGGTGAGAATGTGATGATTGGGTTAGTGCCTTTTGTGTTTTTGTTTTGTTTTGTTTGTTTTTAAACCCAGGCTGGCCTTGAACTCATAATCTTTTGTCTCCATCTCCTAAGTGTGGGGATTACAGACATGTACCACCACACCCAGCCCCTCTCCCCACCAGGAAGAAGTTATCTTAGATCCCTTTGAGAAATGAATACTAGTTGTTTCTTACTGACTTTTTGATTATGGGGCTATTTGTATAAATGATTTTAAGAAGAATGTTGGTGTTTTTTCCCTACTAAAGTTGGATAGAATTACTTCCTCTTGATTTCCTAACCTATTTTTGTTAGTTTTGTAATTCATGAGCTGATTTATTCTCATTACTCAAGAAGTCTATATTGTGTTTGCTTCAATTTGCAAGGCTTTAATTAAGAATTTATTTTTAATAAGCTCTGTTATGGAGAGAGATGAAAGGAAGTATCAGGACAAGGATATAACTCAGTGGTAGAGTGTGTCCCTAGTGTCCTGGAAGCCTTGGATTCAGTCCCAGCGCCTGCCCACCCAAACACACACACACACAAATCCAGAAAACAAACAAAAAACAGAAAGAAAGAAAGAAAGAAAAAGAAAGAAAGAAAGAAGGAAGGAAGGAAGGAAGGGAACGAAACGAAACTATCATATATCACTTCAGTAACCTCACAACAGTCCAGTAAGGGGGGTGTTGTTGCTGTTAGGTGCTGTCAAGTTGAATCCCATTCATAGCGACCTTATCATGCCCAGCACTTTGTCAGCTCTTAATATGGTTTTCAATGGCTAATTGTTTCAGAATTGCTTTGGGAATGGGCTACCAGGTCCTTCTCCCTTTTTTTTGCAGTGCTGGGGGTTGAACCCAGGGTGTCAGAGAGTGCAGACCAGCACTCTACCAACTGAGCTAAATCCCAGCCCACATAGGAGGGTATTACCCCCATTTTATAGCTGGAGAAACTGAAGTAGAGAAGTTTTTATCTATCTTAACTTAGATGCTCCAGCATCTATCTTGTACAAAAATTCTACTCATTAACTAGGGAGTAGTGTTCTAAATTGTATAAAAATTATCTGTTCACTACTTAGATCATTTCCCTTTTACAGATAATCTCCTTTATTTCTTTTATTATTTTAGCATTACTGGAAGGTTGAACCTGGCCTTGCACCATGCTAGGGAAGTGCTCTACCACTGAGTTGCATTTTTTTAAACTTTTTATTTGTCCATTTATTTACTTATTTTTTTGCAATACATGGGCGTTGAACCCAGGTCCTCACACATACTTTGCAAGTGTTGTACCACTGAGTTGCATTATTTTGTTTTTTTTTTTTTTTTTAACTTTTTACTTATCTATTTATTATTTTTCTGCACTACATAGGGGTTGAACCAGGTCCTCACACATAATTTGCAAGAGTTCTACCACTGGGCTGCACCTCCAGCCCATTTTTCACTTTTTTTTTTCTTTTTTCCCTGGTACTGGGGTTTGAACCCAGGGCCTCATGCTTGCATGCTCTGCAAGTGCTGGACCACTGAGTTGCACCCTCAGCCCATGTTTTTTTTACTTTTTGAGACAGGGTCTAGCTAAATTTCACAGACTGCCTCTGGTCTTGAACTTGCGATCCTCCTGCCTCTGCCTCCCAAGCCGCTGGGATTACAGGCATGTGCCACTACACCCGGCGTCCATTTTTACTTTTTATTTTGAGATAGGGTCTAAGTTATGCATGCTACCTCTGGCCTTATACTCGTGATCCTCCTGCCTTGACCTCCTGAATCACTGGAATTACAGAGATGTGCCATTACACCTGGCTTACTCTTTGTGACACGGTCTTGCCAAATTATATATGCTGCCTTTGGCCTCGAGTTTACAATCCTCCTTTCTCCACCTCTGAGTCTCTGGGATTGCAGGTATACACCACAATGCCTGGCTGACAGTCTCTTTTTTAAAATTTCCTCAGCATGTACCAACTAAGCCATTCAGAAGTAAAGTGAAGGTAAATTTGTAAATTCCTTTTCTACTATAGGATATTCCATCCATGTGTATTGTTTGATATGATTAGCAAATACCATTTCACTAGTGCAGTTTCTCTTATCAGGATAAAAAAAATAACCACTCTTACCTGCAGTCCAAGGGTTAGTAGAAGTTATGTGTATGTTTCACCACTTGATGGGTGTAATGGATTTGGATGTGTGTGCACATGAGTACTCTAAAATAATGACATTGGCCTATTCTCATATTTTAAAAATATAAATATGAAATATAAATAGGGAAAGTAGCCTCAATAGCATAGTGGTTAAAAACATGAGCTCTGGAGTAAAATTTACTAGGGTGAAATTATTTACAACTAAAGATAGATCACTGTAGAAAAAAGTTTGGGCTTAAATCATAATTGGGATGAAAGGGTATAGAAAAATATTCCCACAAAAAGACATGCAAGTAGAAAGGATGCCATTGGTGGCGGGTGGGGTGGGGCACAAGAGGATAAGGGGGAAGTTATCTGTGCAATGTACAATGAAATGCGTTTATGGAAATGTCACAATGAAATGCATGTCAGTATGAAACACATTAACTTGTACATTAAAATTTTCCAATAAAAAATTATTTACAACTGTTAGCCTCTGTTTTCCCATGTTAAAATGGGAGAGGCTATTGTAACCAATAATGAGATAGTGTATGTAACGACTTAGCCATTTCCTGGCTTGCCCCACACTCTCCTGTCTACTGTGATCTATGTACCTCACTAGGTTATTGGGTGTCTTAGGAGAGGTAAACTAGCTGCCAAAGACTTTGAGAAGGACTTCCTTATTGACTTAAAACCTTGTTTGAACTATTTTACACTTAAAATTTTTTAACCTTATGTGAGACTGGATATAGAAATTTCAGATCAACTACATATTAGTACAGGTGAGCATCAATGTTAATTTGTTTTTTGTAATTGTAGATACTGTGTGAATGTGGCTCATTCTACTTTAGGTATTTAGGAGTGTGTTTTTCTGATACTGGGGTGCTGAAACCAGGGCCTCATGCATATTTGCAAGCACTCTGCCACTGAGCTGCACCTCCATCCCCTTTTTTATTTTTTAAATGAGATAGCATCTTGCTAAGATACCAGGCTGTCTCTGGCCTCACTCCTGCAATCCTCCTGCCTCTGCCTCCTGAGTCGCTGAGATTACAGGCTTGAACCACCACACCCAGCTAATTAATGAGTAATTGAACAGGGCCATTGTAATTATGCAAAGCTTCATTGCCCTACTTAAAAAGTGGAAGAAAGCACTGACTCTTTCATGATATCTCGTAAATGGTAGAGAAGACTTAGTTGGGGAGGGTGGGGGGGAGGCATACAAGAGGGTAAGGGGGAACCTATATGAATAATGTACATCAAAATGCATATATGTAAATGCCACAATGAAAAGCATGTCAGAATGAATAACATTAAGGTGTACATTAAAAATGTCCAATAAAATAAATTAAAAAAAAAAAAGATTTAAAATATCCCTAACTGTACAGTTAAACTGTGTGACCTTGTTAGCTGGAGGGGGAAGGAATTATCTTTGGCATCAAATTGGCATGATATGAGCCAAGTCCACAAATACAGCAGCTTGTGGTCTGTAATAAGTGATTAGAAGTACAGTATGTTTCTTGCCAGCCCTCAGAGTTACCTTAATTTTGTATGATTTAATTATAAAAGAATAAATTTTTTAAAGATGTGAGTTTGAGAATTCTAGAATAATTTTGTTTTAGAAGGCTTTAGAAGACTTGGTTTCATGGTGTCTCCTTTTCCTAATTTGTTTGCCCCCTATTAAAGTCTTCCCCACCATTCCCTTGACTGCAGTGAGGATAGAACTCGGGGCCTTGTGCATGATAGGCAAGGGCACTACCACGATACTACATCTTTAGCCCTTAAAATGTCTGTCTCTCTCTCTTCCTGTATCTTTCCTCCCCCCGCTTTATGAACTGGGGTTCTCACCGTGATACCCACGTTGGGTTTGAATTCATCATCATCTTGCCTTAGCCTCCTGAGTAGCTGGGATGACAGGCATGTCCTCCATATCCTGTGTCGTTTCTGAAATAAAAATTTTTCTTTTGTCAGTTAGCTTCTGTTTACATCTTATTTCTTTTAGTATATAATTGACTCATCAGGTTTGTTTGAAATTCTTTCACAGCTGTCTTTGTTGCAATAATGCCTCCTGGAAATAGTATTAGGTAGGGATCTTATTTATTTCCTTGGGGGAAAAAAAAAAACTTTTGAGAAGTAGAGTTAAAACTAACATTTTAGGCCAGGCGTGGTGGCACATGCCTATAATCCCAGTGGCTTGGCAGGCAGAGCCAGGAGGTTCGCAAATTTGAGACAAGAGGCAGTCTGTGTAATTTAGTGAGACCCTGTCTCAAAAAAAATAAAAAAAATGAAAGGGCTAGGGGTGCAGCCCAGTGGTACAGCACTTGCCTGGGTTCAACCTCCAGTACTGCAAAACAAAGCAAAACAAAACTAACATTTTAGATTCTTTTTCCTAGCACTTTAGTCCTGGTATAAAACTGTTTGTTATCTAGGTTCTTTTACAGTAGCATTCTTGATTTGCTTCTTTCAAAGCTCATTTTAAAGTACAGCAGATTATAGATGGGGGTGGTATGTATGCTTAGTATGTATGAGTTCCATCCCCAGCACCAAAAAACAAAATCAAAATAACAAACCAGATTGTTCAGAACCTATTTTTAAATTTATACAACTCATTTAAGGGTAATACATCACTTTTTTCTTTCAGATACTTGTGGGGAACTCAGTTCTGTAGTACTGGACTTTTCTCTTGCTTTGTTTTACCTTTTGCTATTCCTTTGTTCATTACCATAGGTATTTTATTTTATTAGTACTGGCGGTTCAACCCAGGGCCTTGCACATGCTAGGCAAGTGTTCTACCACTGGGCTGTACACCCAGGCCCTCCTTTATTTTATACCTTGAGACAGGGTCTTGCAAAGTCATGCAGGCTGCCTCTGTCCTTGAACCTGTGATCCTCCTAACATCCTCCTGAATCACTGAGATTATAGGTATGCACCATGGTGCCCAATTTACCAGAGTTATTTTAATATGTCTGGTAACATGTAATTGTGTAATGCATTATAAAGAAAACAGTAAAGCTGGGCGTGGTGGTACACACCTATAATCCCAGCACTTGGGAGACTGAAGCAGGAGGATCAATTCAAGTTCAAGGCCAGCTTGGTCTACATAGCTAGTTCTAGGACCAGCCTGGCCTATACAGCAAGACTCTGTCTCAAAAAAGGAAAAAGGAAAAAAGGAAGAAAACAGTAAAAAGGGACATATTAAAGTTGTTTTCTGAGGGATCTCCGACAAGGAAAAATGGCTTTGAGTTGAAATTTTAAACTGGGATGTAATTATGAAAGTTTAAAGTTGTTCCATAATTAATGTATTTGTTATTCTGTATGATTCTCTTTGAAACAGACTAAAGAAAAAGTTATTTACAAGTAAAAACTAGGTCTCCGGAAACTTAAATGTGCCTGTTTTCTGCCAGACAGGAAAGACCTTTTCTTTTTGTTAGATAAGCTAATATGAATGAACATCATAAAATTTCTCTCTCTGACTTATACCTTCAGCTAAAATATAAGCAGAGGTTAAATCCTCAATCTGTTTCACAAAAAAGTGGTGCTAAAGAAAGCGTTCCTCTTATTCAGAGAGAGCTCAAGTCTTTCAGCTTCCCTGACCTCTGTAGAAATGTAGCACTTTGCTTAATTGTAGCCTGAAATGTTAGTTCTCTTCCCACAGAGCTGGACCATACCCTTCCTTATTCCTTCCTAGCACTTCTCATTTGTAAAGCTGGCTGAGCCTGTTTGTACTGTTGTGGCTGCCTCAAGGGCAGAATGAGTAAGTTGTATGACGAGCCATAAATCAAGGGGCACAGACTCATCTTTCCTTCTCTCAAGAACAGGCGTGTAGCAAGTAATTCAAACTAGAACTGAACCTTGATAGAGAAAAGAATTGGCACTAAACCATTAAAAGGAAAAACCTCTCCTGTATTTATTTTTGTTCAATTCTGGTAAAGATTATGGTTTGAACAAACTCGAGGTGTGTGTACATGGATTCATGTGTGTAAGGAGGTGGTTTGGGCGTGCAGTAGTTTGGGTGACTTTTAAAAGTTGTTAGCTGCTTAGAGTTGCTGATCCTGTCTGTGTGTGATGGCTCAGAAGGAAACATGTTAGTACATGTTATGTAAAACCAGGTTAGCCAAATGCCAACAACATATTCTTAATTAAAAAGGAAAATTCAGTAAAATGATTCTTCAGCTACAAATCTGTTTGAACACAGGAGACTTTACATTTTTACTTTTGATCTCTATTTCCTTTGGCTTTTATCTATAAATTTAAAAAGCTCCTCCAGAAGCATTGCTGAAAACAAAACAAATTAAGTGAAGCTTCTTAGCTTGGTGCAGGGAATTGTGTACACACAGCTAAATGAGAGCTGTATTATAATTCCAGTTCCGTTACATGACAGCCCAGTGACTGAGTTGTGGAACATCTCTAATGTCTAGTTTCTTCATCTTGGTTTTATTATTATGTACCTGATGGAGTTGTTGTGAAAATTGGAAGAGATAAGTGGTAGTGGGTACAAAATGTTGTTTAATAAATGCCTTTATTTTTCTCAGCATATTCTTAGAAGCTCTGGGTGTTGTGATTGGTGGGAAGAGATCAGAGGAAGGTGGGTCTATACTTGGGAAATGCATAATACAGTTAAGAAGAGAGTAATCTATTAAAGGGATAGTATCTGATGGACTCTTAAAATTGATGATTGTGGCCTTAAGCAGTTAGGGAAGGCTTTGCTGTGTGGCAGTTACTCATGGCCTAATTTGGTTAGGGGATTAAGATAAGAGTGGTTTATAGGGGAGTTACTTGAGCAAAGATGAGGAGGCTAGATGCCTCACATCATTTATAGAAGAGAAAATAAGAGTAATTTGAATGGAATATTTTTTTGCTTATTTCTCCCCAGTGTTCTAAAGGATGTGATATAGTAAACATTCCTCTGGCAGTCTGTTTTTGGCCATCTTTTGACAACCTGTATTCCTTAGGTCAGTCTGTAGCTGTACCACTGTGGTGTCCGATCCTGTCAGATCTTGGAAGCTAAGCAGGGATGGTCCTGGTTAGTACTTGGATGGGAGATGACCTGGGAACTTGGGAGAAGGACCCAGCAACCCGATCAGCCATTGAAAACCCTATGAATAGCAGAGAAGCACTGATAATAGTGTTTCATCTGTTGTATGTAGGGTTGTTATGAATCAGACACTGACTTGATGGCACCTAACAACAACAATTCCTTAGGTCAGAGGCTGGCAAGCTTTTTCTGTAAAGGACCAGCCAGGTAGTCAATTATTATAGGGTCTGTAGATGACATATTTTCTCTGTTTATATTCTTTGTATAATTCTTTTAAAATGTAAAATTCATTCTTTGTCCTGGGCTACACAAAATCATTCTGAGTACCAAGGATCAATTCCTGGTGTAGGTGCTTTTCTTCCAGGTTTCCCAAAGTGCATATGTGTGTCTCTAATTTTGACACAACATCAGGTTTGTCATTATGCACTGTTTCCTGGGCCAAGTTTCTCCAAAATCTCAAAATCTCTCTGGTCTCTTGTGTGTTAGAACTTTCTTTGAGAAATGAACAAATGGTAAGGGATGAAGTTGGAGCTGTTGGTAAATATTAGCTTACACCAGTGGTTCTTACCCTGGCATGATTTTTGTCCACCTGGAGATATTTTTAGGTGTTGTAACTGGGTACAGACCAACATGCTGGTAAAACCCTATAGTACACAGGATATCTCCCCTCCCAACAAGGAATTGTATGGCTTATATGTGGAACAAGTGTTAAGATTGAGAAACATGGCTTATATAGCAGGGATTGTCTCTATTTCTTAAGTGCTTTTTACTCCATTATAGGCCCCTGTACAAGGTGGAAATCATTATTAGAATTGCAGAGTTCCAGCCAATTGTTTGGCAATAGAATCTACAAGATAGGGCTCCTCATGACTAATCTTCCTTAGTTCTGAAAGGATCCCTATTGTCTTTCCCATCTCCCCATAAAACTTGGGGCATTTGTCTCACCAAAGTGCCTTCATCCTTTGGCTCTGTTATTTTTTCCAAAAAGGCACTGGATGAATAAATATAGTACCTTCTATAAATAATCAGTTTCTAAAATCAGTGGTCATTGGTTTATTGCTTGAACATCTGGTTCATCTGGTTGATTTTCTAATCCCTTAGTAGTCAGCACATTTTTTCATTCCTAGATGATGTAAAGGACAGGGGTGAGGATGCAGACATGATCTACCATTTGAGCTTGATGATTATCTTGTCAGAGTACACATACTATGAGTTCATATTTCTGAGTCATAAATGTAGCCTTCAAAAAGTCTGGTCCTCATGGGTTGGGAAAGTAGTCACTGAGGGTTCTAAGAAGGGGGAGGACATCTCTTATTAAACACTTGCTTTGCACTCTGGGCTTTTTTGTTTAGTTGGTTTGGTTTTTTTGAGACATGGTCTCACTTTGCAGCCCAGGTTGGCTTCAATTTTCCTACCTCACCTGGGCTAGTTTTCTTCTTTAGTCTTCACAGAAAGCCCAGGGAGGGAAAGATGATCACAGCTTTGACTTTACAGATAGAAGTTTCGACAGGTTGAGTAATTTGCCAAGAAGATATGGCTGCTTTTTGCAGCTAGTGAATTTAATTGCAGAGTGATGGAGGTAGGTGATGGACAACTCCGAAATAAGTGTTCCTACCACTGTTCTAAAGCAACTTCTCTTTCCTGAGAAAGGAAGAAGGAAGCTTGGGTGAAATGGAAAGTGATTTTTTAAACTGAGACTGGAACAGAATATTACTCATTGAATTAACTCTTTCAATGATGGGCTGAACTTCCTAGGAGGAATTAGTGGCTATATTGTTTTCACATTGCATCCTCTTGTTGTTTTTGTTACGTGCCGTTGAGTCGGTATCTGACTCATAGTGACCCTACATACAACAGACAAAACACTATTGTCAGTGCTTCTCTGCTGTTCATAGGGTTTTCAATGGCAGATTGATTTTTGGGAGTGGGTTGCCGGGTTCGTCTCCCAAGCCTGCAGCACCTGGTGTTCCCAGGCAGTCTCCCATCCAAGTACTAACCAGGCCTGACCCTGCTTAGTTTCCGAGATCTGACAGGATCGTATGCCACAGGGCTACAGCTGAAGGCTGCATCCTCTTAGTTTGCACTAAATAGCACATAAGGACCTTTTTTTTTTTTTTTACATCTGTTTTTTTTTTTTTAAACTTTACCATACTAGTTAGAAAACTGTATAAAATAAGACAAAATTCTAGTAAAAACTACCCAAATGGGTGATTTCATTTTAAATTCTAGAAAAAAAGATGCAGTTTGTAGTAATCTGTCCCTCCTCTCTCTTTCTCTCTCTCAGCAGGGTCTTGCTATATAGCTCAGGCTGGCTTCAAACTCACTATCCTCCTCCCTCAGACTCCTGCATTCTGGGATTACAGGTGCGCCCGACCACACCCAGCTAAGTAGAACTTTTATTACCTGCAATACCCCAGGATGGTATTGAGTTGGACATTTGACCCAAGAAGGCAATTGGGGACTTCAAGGAATGTGGGTGAATTCCTGACTGATGGGAATTAGCTATTCTGAGATTTCTAGAGAATTTTGCTGGCCTTTTTGGCTTTGTATGAGTTTATTTTGGGGTTACCATTAACCTCATTTTACTTCTCCAAAATATTTCCTTAACTTAATCTCACAGGTTTAAACTTTGAGAAGAATAGTTCAGTCTCCCGATATGGAGCCTCACAAGTTGAAGATATGGGAAATATAATTTTAGCAATGATTTCAGAGCCTTATCGTGAGTATAACTATTGTAACAATGCCATCCTGAAATTTGGTCCCACTAGCTTTCCTTCAACTATGCTTTTGAAGTTCTTCCCACAACTTTGTTCTCTATTAGTTAAAATGATAAATTGTATATTCTCATTTTTAGATCACAGGTTTTCAGATCCAGAGAGAGTAAACTACAAATTTGAAAGTGGCACTTGGTGAGTAGTTAAATATGAGGGTTTTTTTTTTTTTGCGTTACTGGGGGTTGAAGTCAGGGCCTTGCGCTTGCATGCTCTGCAAGTGCTGGACCCCAAGCCCATTTTTAAACATTTTTTTTTTGAGACAGAGTCTAGCTAAATTATGCAGACTGCCTCTGGTCTCGAACTTGTGATCCTCCCGCCTCTGCCTCCCCAGCTGCTGGGATTACAGGCGTGCGCCACCGCGCCTGGTTATTTGAGCTTTTTAAAACTGGTTTTTATTCATATTGTGACATTTAGCTCCTTTTATATTTTAATTTGCTATCCATCCTCTCTTCCTTCTTTCCTCCCTCCCACCCTCTCTCCTTTCCTTTTTTCCTTCTCTCCTTCCTTCCTTTCCTTCCATCCACCCATCCTTTTTTCTTCCTGTACTGGCGGTGAAACCCAGGGCCTTGGGCATGTGGGGCAAATGCTCTATCACTGAGTTGCACCCCCAGCCTCTTTTTTTATTTTTAAATAGCGTTCCTCTAAATTGTGCAGACTGCCTCTGTCCTCAAACCTGTGACCCTCCTGCCTTAGCCTCCCAAGTCACTGGAATTTATAAGCAAACACCACAGCACCTGGGTGCAATCACTTCTTACTGTTAGGTCATCTAGTATTTAAAGTAATTTTGTATATTGGGATTAAAATTTAATGAAATATTAGTGTCTTCACTCAATGACTTAGGTATGTACAATGTTTGTATCTGCAATTCTTATTTTAGTCTCTTCAAGTCTGGTATTTCTGTGATCAAAGGTAGACCTGGTTGTGTTTGTCAATCACTCTAGTGAATTGTGTGAGATTGTCAGTGCCTGTTGTGAATAGAAACTTCTGACAACTTTGCCCATGGAGAGACTTTGAAGCCTATTGAATTGTGGAGAAAGTGATTCATTAGGAAAATGCCAGAAGATTACTGAAAATATGAACGAGAAGAACAAGACATAAAAAGGTGTCACAATGTATCATAGGTGATTTACAAATGACTCATTAAGGTGTGGGGAGTCTTCAGTGTTTTCATAAACACCCTGTGGTAGCTCTCTGGTTTGAAAGGGGAGCTATTTCTGATCGCATATACACATTCCTACTTAATTAGATTAGTTGTCAGCTTTATTTTGATCCTAAATTTTGCTACCAAACTGGATTTAACTCCCACTTGTGTACTGGTTAGATCTGAGAATGAATTTAAATCTATTCTTCTTGGTTCTAAGTTAGGCCATGAGGGTGTTGGGAAAACTTTGCTTCTTGTCAGTTTATCCTGGGTACTGTTGAGTGTATGGAAGGCGAGCACCTCTTCAGCTGACAGGTGGTTTGCTGGATGAGCTAGCTGTATTGGACTTATGTAGGCAGCTATCTTTTATAGTGACCCACCTAAAAATACTTTGAACTATACTCAGATTTTGAGATCATCAAGGAAGTTAGTATTGCAAGTCTATCTGAATTCCAAATAATGTCATGTGTGACTAGACAAATTGCTTTGCAAGGGGTAATAGATGTCATTCTTATAAGCATTAATTATCCAACATGAAGTTTTGCTTCCTCCACAGCAGCAAGATGGAACTTATTGATGATAACACTGTAGTCAGGGCACGAGGTTTGCCATGGCAGTCTTCGGATCAAGATATTGCAAGATTCTTCAAAGGACTCAATATTGCCAAGTTGGTTTTCTTTAATCTCTATTTTACTCAACCCCAAAGAGATATAGGATTTTCTATCATTTTCTCCTTACTGTGTATTTTCTCTACTTGCCTTCTGTTTTATTATTTTCAAAGGGGAGGTGCAGCATTGTGTCTGAATGCTCAGGGTCGAAGGAATGGAGAAGCTCTTGTTAGGTTTGTAAGTGAGGAGCACAGAGACCTAGCCCTGCAAAGGCACAAGCATCACATGGGGACCCGGTACATTGAGGTATGTCCTCTCAACCTAGGACACTTGACTTCTTGAATGAATATTAACACAGGACAGAAGGCTCAGAAACTGTTTTAACTTCTCTTTCTTTTTTTAGGTTTACAAAGCAACAGGTGAAGATTTTCTTAAAATTGCTGGTGGTATGTGCCTTTTATATAGTATGGCTTTAGTTATTAAGAATCACAAATTTAGATAATAGGTAAATTGGATCATTAATGATATTTCCCAATGAAACTTGAGAATTGATTTTTTTTCCTTTGTTTAAATAGGAAAAAGAAACTTCCCATAGTATCAGTGAACTTAATGTACTGTAACACTTCAAGTTGTTGGTATGGTTGGCTTGAGTCAACCAACCATAGTTAAATAGTCCTTAAAACAATGGTGCCCACCTGTAATCCCAGCAACTCAAGAGGCAGAAGGCAGGAGGATCACAAGTTCAAGGCCAGAGGCAGCCTGTGTAATTTAAAAAGACCCTGTCTCAAGATAAAGCAGAAGTGAGCAGGCCTGGAGGTGTAGCTCAGTGGTACAGTGCTGCCAAATATGCCCTGAGTTCAGCCCCTCAGTACTACCAAAAAGAAAAAGGGGAAAAAAAAAAAATTTGCCAGGCACGATGGTGCACACCTGTAAATCCCAGCAACTTGGGAGGCAGAGGCAGGAGGATCGCAAATTTGAGACCAGAGGCAGCCTGTGTAATTTAACAAAACCTTGTCTCAAAAAGTAAAAAAAAATGGTCTAAGGGTGCAGCTCAGTGGTACAGCACTTGCAAAGCATGGAAGCCGGAGGCCCTGGGTTCAACCCCCAGGACTGGGGGGGAAAAAAGTATACAAAGGTGAAAGGGTGATATAAAGAGAAAGGATACTTTATGAAAGAAACGAGTCTCACATCTGTTTTCAAGCAGCCGTGCTGCACTCTCTGAGGTTGTTGCAAGTCTGGTTGTAGTTTTTCTCTAAAGTACTTAATTTGTCAGTGGCCATGTACATAGTAGTTTTGTAGTATTTGGGGATGTGTAGTATTCACAGAAATAAGGGCAGAAGAAATAGATAGGATCGTTTTTAATTTCAACTTTTTATGTAATTTGTTTTCTATTGTTGTTGTTGTTGTTAGGTGCCGTCGAGTCGGTATCCGACTCATAGCGACCCTCATAGGGTTTTCAATGGCTAAATGCTTCGAGATTGCCTTAAGAGTGGATTGCCAGGCCCTTCTCCCATTTTTGCGGTGCTGGGAATTGAACTTGGGGCCTCAGAGAGTGTAGCACAGCGCTCTCCCCACTGAGCTAAATCCCAGCCCTGTTTTCTATTAGTGTATGTTAATTAAACAAAATAATGGATTTCATTATGACATTTTCGTATACATATATAACATGCTTTGATCATATTCACCCCCTCCAGGGTCATTATCTAATTTTTGAGTGGTTAGTACCTTTAAAACCTAAAATATATTAACTTGATAGTCTGATTTTTTTTTTCCATGCGTATATTTTTCTATTGCTCTGTTCATCTTTTATAACCTCTTTTTTTTTTTTTTTTTTTTTTTTTTTTTTTTTTTTTTTTTTTTTTTTTTTTTTTTTTTTTTTTTTTTTGAGTACTAGATAGTTAAACTTAGGGCTTTGAGCATGCTAAGCAAGTGTTCCGCCACTGAGCTACAACCCCAGCCCTTTTTATTTTTTATCTTGAGATGGTCATAATCTGCCTGTCTCTTCCTCCTGAGTCACTGGGGTTATAGGTGTCTGCCACTATGCCTAGCTTTTTAATATAATATGAACATCATTTTATATTACTCAATTTTCTTAAATGTTAATTGCTACATAGTATCATATGTAGCATAATGTTTTAAAACATCCTTGTTGGGCATCTAGAGCTTATTTCCAACTTTTTATGTTGCAGTGACTATTTTTATATCTCTGTGCCATTTATTAGAATAACTTAGTAAAAGTAGGATAGCTAAATCTAAGAACTGGGGACCTTTTTAAGACACTTAGTGCCAAGTTATACAAGGGCAGCTACTACTGAAATACACAGAACATCTCTATCCCTGCATAATATAGCACTGGTGCATTTTTACAATTGGAGAATTTGTTGTAACAGTATCCTATTAGCACAATTGTGATTTTATTTCTGTTTTTGCAGCACCTATTATCTTTAGATAAACCCTAAGTCTTCAAAATTCAAGGCTTTAAGTTTAATAGAGTTTTTATAGTTCCAAAACAATGTTTGATATTGGTTGGGGATAAAATGTATTTGTAGTTGCTGGGGTCTTACCTGGATCCTGGTATTCCATGGGAATGGCAATGCTAACTAATACTCACATTATTGTTTGGGATTTCATTATATGCGGGTAGTGTGATAATAACTTTCTTTTATAAGAAAATGTTAATAGTATATGTGTTTGAAGGATGTACATTACAATACTTGCTAAATGGAAGCATTATATTAGGACTGTGTGCAAAGTACATTCATTATATTATTCTTTTTACTTGAATGTGTCTGAAACTTTCTTAACAAAAAGTAACGAGGAAACTAAATCCAAAGTGTTTGATAGGTATTAACCTACTTAATTCCCATAGTTTATGAAATAGGCAGTTTTACAGATGAGGAAACTAAGGCATAGAGGTTAAGTTTGCCTAACACAGTAAACAGGATAGCCAATATTAGACCCAGGCATTCTGATTCCAGGACTTGTGCTCTTTTTGTTGCTGTTAATACTACTGTTCCATTGCTAGAGATCGAATCCAGGGCCTTATTTGTGCTGGTCAAGCATTGTACTACTGCCCCTGCCACTGACTTGTGTCTTTAACTACCATGATCATATACTACCTCTCCTTGAGAAGAGTAGATGGTTGATAGCCAGATGTGGTGGGATGCACCTGGTAATTCCAGTATTCAGGAGGTAAAGGCAGAAGGATCACCACAAGTTCAAGGCCAGCCTGGTCTACACAGTGAGTTCCAAGGGCAACTGGGGCTATATAGTGAGATACTGTCTAAAAAAAGAAAAAAAAAAAAAAAACCTGTGCCGGGCATGGTGGCGCACACCTGTAATCCCAGCGGCTCAGGAGGCGGAGGCAGAGGCAGGAGGGAGGCGGAGGCAGGAGGATCGCAAGTTCAAGACCAGATGCAGTCTACGTAACTTAGCGAGACCCTGTCTCAAAAAGTAAAAAAGGGGCTGAGGGTGGAGCTCAGTGGTCCAGCACTTGCAGAGCATGCAAGCGTGAGGCCCTGGATTCAACTCCCAGTACCACACAAACAAACAAACAAACAAGAAACCCATGAAAATAAAGAATAGATGGTTGGTTTAATTGACTGGCCAGCTCCCTAAACTAAGAGGAGTATTTATGAAAGAGAGAGTTTCAAATATTAGAAAAGAGAATTCTTAATTATGAATTTAAGACAATGACAGGAATTTTATCCTTTTAAATTTAGTAAAGGTGGTATCTTAATTATTTTGCCTCATGCTTTCTAATACTTGTGTTCCCTAGGGACATCCAATGAGGTAGCCCAGTTTCTCTCCAAGGAAAATCAAGTCATTGTCCGGATGCGGGGACTCCCTTTCACGGCCACAGCTGAAGAAGTGGTAGCTTTCTTTGGACAGCATTGCCCCATCACTGGAGGGAAGGAAGGCATCCTGTTTGTCACCTACCCAGATGGCAGGCCAACAGGGGATGCTTTTGTCCTCTTTGCTTGTGAAGAATATGCACAGAATGCATTGAGGAAGCATAAGGACTTGTTGGGTAAAAGATACATTGAACTCTTCAGGAGCACAGCAGCGGAAGTTCAGCAGGTGGGTTTTTGAGAATATATTGGAAACTGCATGAATTTCTGTTTTTTTTTTTTTAATTATGATTTTATTTTCCTCCCTTTATTAGTAAATGTTGGTGGGGTACAAAGTAATATAGCATTGGCTTTTTCCATTATGCAACTACTATATAGTATTACTTTTGGCTATACTTTTATCAACTTAAAAGGTTTATGGAAATTTTTGACTAATATGTAGTAAAACTCATGCATATTTGAGTTATAGTCCCCAATACTTTATTTATTTAATAAAACTTCCTTAGCCAGTCATGGTGACACATGTCTATAATCCCAGCCTTTGGGAGGTAGAAACAGGAGGATTGGGAGTTCAAGGCCAGAGGCAACCTGTGCGACTTAGTGAGACTCTGTTTCAAAAATTAAAAATTTTTAAAAAATGGGCTGGGAGTGCAATTCAGTGGTAGACACACATTTAGCATATGTAAAACCCTGGGTTCAGCCTCCCAGTACTGCAAAAATTAAATAAATAAAATTTGGAGAATACACAAAGTATAAGTGCATGAGTTTGTTATTTCAAGGTTTTTAATGTCTTGCCAAATGCATTTTCCAAAGGCCTTGATGATTTTTATTTGCTTCTGGTGAACTTCTATCTTTACTAGCTCTTAGAGTTGTTCTTGAGGCACAAAAGGGAGTAATCACTTCTTCCAAATGTACTAAGATGCAGGCATGAAACCAACTGAGTATGTCTTTAGGGGTCAGTTTCCATTTCCTTCATAACTGAGGTCATATTGACTGGGTTTCTGTTGTAGTTTTTTGATTGATTGTTGTAGCTATTTTTTCAAATAGTCTCACTGTCTTGCCAAAGCTGGCCTCAAATTCAGTATCCTCCTTTCTCAGCCACCCTGGTAATAGGCATGTGTAGGGTTACAGGCATGTGCCATTGAGTCTACATAGACTATTTTACATATCTTTACCAATGTATTCAGCTGTGTCCTACAGCAAGACAGTCATTTTAATGATTCCTTTTGTTTTTTTGCAAGGGTTTAGGATACTTAAATGATTTCTGTGAGTTTGTAAGATGATTTTGTCTAGTTCTGCAACTCATTGGATATTGTTATTTAAAATAATTGCTTACAATTAAAAAGAATCATTTTATCAACTAGGATGCCATAAGGTGTTTTTGTGCATGGGTAAGCTTCCTCTCCATTTCTCCATCCCTACTGACTTACTTAACAAGTGTCAAAGTAGTCATAGGCTTTTGTTGTTGTTTTTTCATGATTAATATCATTCGATAAATACTTGAGTACCTTATATTTCTCAGGTATCGTAAGGTGCTTGATCATTTCCTGTCCTTGATTATATAGTCTTGTTCTTCCCCTGATGTTTGTGCTATGTCCAGTGTGTGTGTGTTTTCCCCAAATGCTGGGGATCAAAGGGCCTTTTATATGCTAGACAAGTGCTCTACTACTGAGCTACATTCCTAGCCCTTGGGTTTTTAAAACAGGGTCTCACTATAAACCCGCACTGGCCTTAAATCAGAGATCTTTCTGCCTCTGCCTCCTGAGTGCTAACATTACAGGTTTTTAAATTAGTTTTTCTTATTAAAGTCTCCCTATCTCTGTCACAACATTTTTTTGGCTAAGCTGTCTTTTTATTTTTGTTACCTATTATCAACTGAACAGGATGTGAGAGAGGAAATTAGTGAACATTTTTGGGAGGAATTCATTGATTCTTTTATATTTTCAGTTTGTGAGGTATTAAACCGTATAATGGAGCTGGGTGTCATGGCACACACCTGTAATCCCAGCACTTGGGAGGCTGAAGCAGGAGGCTCTCAAATTTAAGGCCAGCCTGGGCTGGGTAGTGACACCCTGTCTCAAAACAAACAAAAACAAACAAAACGGAAAGAAGTAGCAGCAGCTGTGGTGGCAGCAGCTATAATGGTTAAGTTTCCTAGAAAACCTGAGGATGTCACAAATGACCTTTGTACAATGACCTACCTCGCAGTGTTGTGTACTAGTTGCCTGCTCTAAGACAAAAATGAGCAAAAACATTATGTGAGTTTTGCCTAGAGCAATTCTTTAAAATTTTAATCCATTCTCAAAGTAGCTGAATTCCATTAATCTAAAGGATACTAAGATTTCTCTGTCTTGATATTGCTTCAAGTTCACATGAAAACTAAAATACTATTTATGGTTACCAAATGATTTTTGTGGTACTGTGAGGTTGAATGCAGGGCCTGCCACATGTTTATGTAAGTGCTCTACCACTGAGCTGCACCCCCCGTCCATTTTTTACTTATTTTGAGACAGGGTCTCATTAATTTGCACAGCCTGTCTCTGGCCTTGAACTTGCCATCCTCCTGCCCTCCATGTCCCAAGTTGCTAGGATTATAGGTGTGTGCTGCCTCACCTGGCCCCAAATGATTTTTTTTTCCAGTTTATTATTTAGGCATTCTGTCTTATTCTCCTGTGTGTCATTATATTTTAATATTATTCAGCCATTATATGTCCTATGGTTCCTTTACTGGGTCATTATTTTCTTGTTTGGAGGGACAGTATGAAGATAATATTAAGGGGAGCACTATGTACTTAATGAAATGAAATCTAATAAATTGCCACAAAACTCTGTATTACTAATATGTCCAGCTTTTTTTTATTTTATTTTATTTTATTAAAACAGTATTTAAGGATACTGTTAAATTTAAGGATACTGAGGATCCTGTTAACAAATGCAGATTTCTATTTTGTGGGTCTGGGGGAGAGTTAAGATGGAATCTCTCTGTCTTTCTCTCTCTCTCTCTGTCTTCCCTCTCTACCCCTCTCTCTCCCCCTCCCTTCCCCCCTCCCCTTCCTTCCCTCTTTCCTTCTTCCCTCCCCGCTCTCCTGTCCACTCTCCCTTCTCTTCTCTCCCCACTCTCCTCTCCCTTCTTTCTCCTTTCTTCTCTTTCTCTTCTGTCCTCTATCCTCTCGCTCTTCTCTCTCTCACTTCTCTCTCTCTCTCTCTCGTATTGGGGATTGAACCCAAGGTCTTGTACATGCTAAGCACATGTTCTACCCCTGAACTACAACCCATACCCCTAGAATGTGCATTTCTGACAGGCTCCCAGCTAATGCTGGTGGTGGTCTGTAGGCAGCATATGATTAACAAGGCTCTAAATCACTTCTGTTTTGCTTTGAGTACAGGTGCTGAATCGATTCTCCTCGGCCCCTCTTATTCCACTTCCAACCCCTCCCATTATTCCAGTACTACCTCAGCAATTTGTGCCCCCTACAAATATTAGAGACTGTATACGTCTTCGAGGTCTTCCCTATGCAGCCACAATAGAGGACATTCTGGACTTCCTGGGGGAGTTTTCCACAGATATTCGTACACATGGTGTTCACATGGTATTGAATCACCAGGTAAGAAAGTTGCTTATTGGAAAACTTTTTCTTTCTGGTGATCAAGTGTTCTCTTCTAATAAAAGAGTACAAATATAGCTTACACTAAGTCTTTAAGCAAAGATTTAACTATCAATACAAAAAGTATTTAGGATGTACTCCAGAAAGAATGCTATTATAATATTATGATAATTCAAATTCAGCTCCTTTTCTTTCATCACATAAATCTATCACATTATCAGTAACATGAGGTAGACACAAAATATATTATCAGTGTAGATGACATTTTCCTGTTGCAGCTACTGAACTCTGTAAGTCTGCTGTTGTATGTGAGAGCAGTTACAGACAGGAAGCAAATGAGCATGCCAGCATTCTGGAGAACTTTGTGTCCAAAGACTGTTTAGAAATGACTTATTTCAATTTCTTTTGTACATATGTTAGGCATTAAATTATATTCAGTAGAATGCAAACCCAGAACTTATATGCATGCTGCCTATAACATGTGGATCTGACAGGTACTCAACAATATTAAGGAGTGAATTCCTGAGAGGCCTCTATCAAAGTCTAACTGAATTCTTTCAGTATGCCCATGTAAACTATTTCCTATCACAGTGCCACTTGATTTTTTTTGTTTTTTGGTTAAATAAATCATAGGAGTTGTTGAAAAACTTACCAGTATTTTGTGCTATCTTAAGCAGTATAAAATTCCAAATACTTATAAGGCAAATATTCTAATTCAAACTTTAAATCTCTTTATTAAAAGCAAAATTGTACTAATTTGTGAAACCAAAATGGTTTCTGTGCATTGAGTTGAATATAAGCTTGTAAAGGGAACAGTAATTTGTTTTTTAACTGGTAAATTTCCACTTTTTCTCTGCACTTGGAAGTTTGCTTAATTTCATAACTGTAATCTCATCTCACTGGAAAGCACATGCCACTGCGTATAAGGAATCAAAAGTTTCTGAGCCCTTGCGTAGTATTCTACACCAGCAAATACTCATTCTTAAGTAATCATTAAGTTATATACCTTTTTATCTGAAAACCATCTTAGCATGCTTCACTGGTGGTAGTCCTTTGAATTAGAGTCCCCACAATTCAGCATTACTAAGGAATTGTTTCTTTTTGAAATTTCTAATAAGCTAAGGGCTATTACTCTTTGATTAACAACAGTAGACAGATTTGTCTCTCATTTGACTTCCATGACCTACTGTGATTGCACTAGAGAAAAATGTTTCTTTGAGGGACAAGCTCTCAGCTCCCTCAAAGATGTTGGGTTTCCATCTTGGACTGGGTTCATTGGTAATTTCCCTGGTGTGGTAACTCTTATGGTAACTTGCATGGTAATATTTTGGATTAAATACTCCCTAAGAGACTTTTAGAGGAAACTATAAAATAAGAAAGCAGTGCTATAAGCTGGTTGTGTCTTTTTCTCTCCCACAAGATGTTCATGCTAAATAAAACCAAGATGTTGCCAGTCTGTGCAATAGAAATCTACATGCTTGGTTTTAAATGGGAAATTTTAGCAAACTACTGTTGTCTTGTTGTTAGGTGCCATAGAGTCATGTCTGACTCACAGCAACCCTCATAGGGTTTTCAATGACTAGTAAATTACTAGTGATTTAAAAATGCCTCTGAACACCTTTTAGAGTACATTTAAGGTAGACGTATGAGGGAGAAAAAGACAGAATGGCTCCCAAGCAAGGGTGATGATACAGCTCTTGCCACTCATCACTGTCCCTTGAGGCTCCCAGTTCCTTATCCCCGCAAGCTACATTTCAACCTGCATTTCAGGGATGAGAGAAAAACAATAGGAATGTGGCAGGTCAGTGATTGAGCAGGACTAAGAACCAAAAGAGAACACTGGTTTGTTAGGTTTCCTATAGGAAGATACATATAAAGGTCTAACACTGGTACTAGCTTTTCTCAGTCCAGTGAGATTTAATCCAATTTTTCAGAAAGGAAAAAAAAATCCAATATATAATCCTATATTTTGAAACTGTATTCATAAGGAGACCCTTTCAAAACCCTGTAGATCTGATAGTAATTTAACAGAAACCAAAAAGGATCACTTTCAGATATAAGCTCTCAAAACTGTTTCTTAAGGGTTTTGTGGGCCATTCTGGTGATTAGGGAAAGAAATGCAAATTAGATTTCAGCAGATCACACAGTCACCCAGATTATGTAGCTAAATGTGTCTGTACTATGGGTGATTGTCAGTTTGCATGTTTTGTAAGCAACCATTTATTTCCTGTTGAAGGAGACAGTCTCCTTTTGTTTGTATTCTTCTTCCACGCACTCAGGGCCGCCCATCAGGAGATGCCTTTATCCAGATGAAGTCTGCAGACAGAGCATTTATGGCTGCACAGAAGTGTCATAAAAAAACCATGAAGGACAGATATGTTGAAGTCTTTCAGTGTTCAGCTGAGGAGATGAACTTTGTGTTAATGGGGGGCACTTTAAATCGAAATGGCTTATCCCCACCGCCATGTAAGTTACCATGTAAGTTTTTCTTGGGTCTTGGCGCTATTCACTCTGTATGCTGGTAGGTGCTTAAGCTGCTTTTGTAACTTTCTGTGCCCCTGGTTCTTTCTGAGGCAGGCAAGGTGGTTATATAAGCCTTTCCCATCTGAAATCAGTAGTATTTAGAAATCATTTAAGACCTTGGTTGTGGACACCTGTAATTAGAGATGCTACAAATACCTCCTTTCAAATTACATTCTTGCTGTTCCAGTGATAAGCACTTGGTTTCTGAAGCTTAGTGTGCTCCAGATAAGCACTGACTCTGGGAGGCAACCTGGCTATGTAGGTATTTTAATACGCATTTGAAGATAAAATATACATATGGCTGGATGTTTTTTGTTTTTTCTTTAACATTAAGCTTTAAGAAGGATAATTTGATACCCATTTTGCAGTTTTAAGATTTTGAGCATCAACTATGTATTGAAAAGGATAACCTGGAGAGCATTCCTATTGCTATCTGGGATATCTGGAATGAGCAAGTTAGTAAAAAATAAAAATAAAAAAATATATATATATATAAATACATACACACAAATGCGTAAATGACTTAGCCAAAGTTTCCATTGGATCACAGGATCAGTGCTTAATTCCAAGCGGTGCTCTTGCTCATTGGCAACTGGGTGCAAACCATCTGGAATCCTGTTTGAGAGGAATAAGCCCCCTAGCCCAGAGACCAAGTTCTGGTTAGTGACTAAGGAATGTTTGGGTACCTAAAGTTAAAACCTGAGACATTTTAATGCAGTTTTCACCTTTAAATAAGACATATCTTCTAAGGCCTGTTGGATATGTTTAAATAATGTACTTGAAATATAGTCCAATGATAACTGAAAAAGTAAAATGGGTTTATATGTTGATTGTAATAAAATGGGCAGTTTTAGGAGTTGAGTTTTACTTTGTAGTAAAGAGGGTTCTATAGCAATAAATCCATTGGATAAAGTATTATTTGTAGAATATTTGGGGCTTAATCCTTTTTTTCCCATGGAATTCCTAAATGCTATTATTCCATTTACCTGCTGCTTGCTGTTGGTGAATATCTAGAATTGGTCATGAATGAATATAAAGTTTTGAAAATTTATAATTGTGTTTAAGAAAATATCTTAATCCTATTTTTATGCCTTCTGTCTATATACCACTGATGATATCCATAGCTTTTTATGATATCCTTTAGTAATAATCTATTAACCATTGTGAGATACAGGAATTTCTCCATCATATATGGCCCCAAATTTTCCACTTGCCTTTTAGCTTTTTTCTCTTCCTGGTGGAAAACTGGTTATTATAGACCTTCTTCATTTCCTCCCTTTTTCCTCACAAGCCCTAAGAAGGGAACTGTTTTATGTTTCACATGAGGACATATTTCTGTATCTTTGGTTACCTTTAATACTTTCCAAAATGAATACAATTTTAACCAAAATTTTGCCATTTGTCTTTTTAGCAAAAGAATTTATTCAAAAATCAGAATTCCAGTTTATACATTCTATATTATGCCTATTATATAGAACTACTTTTCCTGCCACCATACTAGAAGTGAGTGCCTAATTATATAGTAACTTCAAAACTTAGACCCCCTAGAGTTTAGCTCAGTTGGCAGAGTACTGCTCTACACTTTCTGAGGCCCTGGGTTCAATCCTCAGCACCCTGAAAATGGGAGAAGGACCTGGTAGCCCACTCCCAAAACAATCCTGAAACAATCAGCCATCAAAAACCGTATGATAGTTGCTTTGAGTCAGACCCAATTCGATAGCGCCTAACAACAATAAAACTTAGAGAAATTGCATGTTTGATCTTATCTCAAATGCAGAAGCAGTTGTAACAGTGATTGGTTAACATTCCCTTGCTGAAGAATTTATTGAATTTAGCAAAGAAATGCTGCTAAAGTCTCCTTGATATTTTAGAGTTTGTCACTTTAATTTACTCAGGAGGAATATTTTTTGCTTGAGGATGTATCTCAGCAGCAGAGCACTTGCCTCACATATGTGAGACACTGGATTGGATCTCCAGCACCGCCACCACCAAAAAGAAAGAAAGAAAAAAAAAAAGACAGAGGGAACGTTTTACTGTCATCTTTATCTTTGTTTTTTGTGGTCTGTGCATAAACACACCTGGCTCTTTTTTTTTAATATAAGAGTAGACATAGTTTCATTTGAGGAAACCCCAAATCTCAGCTGTCTAATCTCTTTGATTATTAAAAATTTGTGCTTTTGTTTTGAAGCAGAACAGACATGTAACTACTATATATTTATCTTAATGGTGTGTGTCAGTTACCTATAATGTGTCTATATAATTTTCTATAATACTTGGGCACCTCAATTTGTACTGTTGTCCTTTCCATGGCTTCTTTAAGGCCAGGGAATCATAATTTAAAAGTTTATAGGTATCTAATGTCCAGCACAGTTTTTTTGTCATTATGAGAGAGGCACCCATAGCCAGGCACAAGGAGCTCTCTGCCTGTAATCCCAGCACTTTGGAGGCTGAGGAAGGGGAATTATGAGTTTGAGGCCAATGTGGGCTACATGGTGAGACCGTTTCTCAAAAAACCAAGGGCTGGGATAAAGCTCAGTGGTAGAGTACTTGTCTAGCATGCACAAGACCCTGTGTTTGGTCCTCAGTGCCACAAAAAGACAAAAGGAAAGGAAGGAAGGTAGGAAGAAAGGAAAGAAGGAAGGAAAAAAATAAAAAAGGAAGCACCCACAAGTTGAAAGTGAGATCACTGTCAGTCTTTAGTCTGTGTACCCATACCCAACTGGCCGTCTTACTCATCTCCATAGAAACAAAGAAACTCCTAAGAACAAAAGATAACTGGAAGTCATCTTGGAGATATTCATGTGAAAGCATTATCCATTGGGCTTCACCAGAATCTTTTGGTTCTAGGTATGAATATTAATGTCAGGGGCTTCAAATTCAATCGAATTCTCCATTTTCTCTTCTATTCATGCAGATGGTCTGGCTAGTTTTGTTCATTTCACATGTGAAAGCCAGTAACCAGCAACAGCTCCAACTTAAGGGAATTTCTGAGAAGGGAAGATGTTGGATAGATAAAGGAATCCAGTGGTGCTGGAGATTGAATCCAGGGCCTCACCCGTGTGCTGTCTACCACTTGTCTATACACTCAGTCCTTGGACCCATTTTCTATTCAATTTGAGCCTGCTTTTTATCAGCTGATTCTTGGGAAGACTTGTATATTTTTTCCTTCAGGGATGTTTCCCAAGTTGAATTTTTTAATAGATCTGAAGATACAGATTAGTGTCAAAGCCCATCTTCTGGATTACCTTTATTTGAGAATAATGCAGAGTTGATCTTCTCCACTTTAGGCCAGTTCGCTCTGACACAATGTGCACTTTGGCATAGTACATCATGAAGAGTGTTTTATCATGACCTTTTCCATTTCATACTTTACTAAAGGGTGGATAATGTCTATATAATCAAAAGGAAATTGCTTGAGATGGTATAAAGAACTGTGATTGTCTTTTCCTTCAAAATGTATGGATGGAAGAATGACTTTATGGCTTTAGTGCTAGTGTATATGTATGTGTCAAATGTTATAAATGTGTCTCAAAGACACTCTCTTTGCTTATTTAGGCCTATCTCCTCCCTCCTACACATTCCCAGCTCCTGCAGCAGTGATTCCTACTGAAGCTGCCATTTATCAGCCCTCTGTGCTTTTGAATCCACGAACACTGCAGCCCTCCACAGCATACTACCCAGCTGGCACTCAGCTCTTCATGAACTACACAGCATACTACCCCAGGTAAAGTTCTTAAGGAAGTGGAAATGAGGGACAGAAACAAAGGATTCCTTTGATAGCCAATGTCTGAGCTCACAAAAGAATATTGTCTGCCACACTGAAGGTTAGGCCACAGCTTCTGGTCATATCTCTGACTAAGAAGGTTATTTCAAAACAAACTAAAAGGAGTTTATTTTTTAACTTGGATAGTATCCTTTAAGTTATCTATGTATTTAACTTCCCCTTTTAGCTCTTTCTATCATAGGGCCATACATAAGTAGCACTGTAATCCTTGTGATAGGGTGGCAATATCAGGGGAATGAATCACAAAGCAGAAAAATCTGAAATAGAAACAATTATATTTTTTTAAGTAGCCTGAATTCATGTCAACCCACAACAAATAAAAGCTGTTGCTTTAAAATTTTCAGAGCTTGAATTCTTTTCCCCTTGAATCTATAACAAATGCAGTATTAAATTATTATAAACAAATCCAGAATTACCCAGTATTTTTTTTATATATATATATATATAGTACTATATATATATAGTACTATATATATATACTATATATAGTATATATATACTATATATATAGATAATATTGGGCAAATATTAGGGTATATATTTAGGGTAAATATATATATTTATTTATTTTATTTTATTTATTTATTTATTTTGTGGTGCAGGGGGTTGAACCTAGGGCCTTACGTTTGCATGCTTTGCATGTGCTGGACTGCCAAGCTGCACCCTCAGCCCATTTTTTTACTTTTTGAGACAGGGTCTCACTAAATTACACAGACTGCCTCTGGTTTCGAACTTGCGATCCTCCTGCCTCTGCTTCCTGAGTCACTGGTATTACAGGTGTGTGCCACTGCGCCTGGCTTGGGGTCAGTATGTTTTAAGTTTTCGCTTCTTTTTAGCTGCATACAGTTTCTGGGAGGTACCAGGTTATGATGGAGAGAATGTTTTAAGTTGGAGATCTGAAAACGTTTCATTACTTCTAACTGGGGAAAGTCACTTAACATTTTTAATCTGTAAATAAAATGATGGATTTGGCCACGTTTTTGGAGTCCCTTCCAGATCTCACGTGAAATTCTAACTTGGATGTATAAGACTATATAAGGAATGACCTCAATCAGTTTTTTTTACAGTATCTTTGTTTAGCTGGTAACCAGTTCACTTTTTTCATATATAATTTTGTTTTGTATAGCCAGTATTGCTCAAGAATTTTTTTAAACATTTTATACCAGACTTTCTTTTTATCCTAAGCTATTTAGACTAAATGATTTGAGTACATCTATAGATTTGTAAGTGGCCTGAACCTAACCTATCTGATCTCTTCAGTTGCTATGCTGTATAGTATTTTTCTTCTTCCTCCAATGTAGAATTTTCTAGTATGGAACAAAAACTTTTGGATCTCATAGTAGCCCCTTTTAATTACATTTGTTTATCAGGAGTTTTTCAAACACCAGTGCTATTGAAAATATTCTTAATTCTACTGAGGAATAAGAATAGGAAGAAAGCCATGATAGTCATCAGCCAGTTGTCATTTGGAAGGTTGGAAAGGATCAGAAAATGCTGGGGAGTATCTCAGTGGTAGAGTTTGCTTAGCGTGCACAAGGCCCTGGGCTTGATCCCCAGCACTGGGAAGGAATAAGTAATAAAAGGCTCAGAAACATGCGTAACTGTTCATGTTTGAATACCAAGCCAAGCACCTGGCCCAACACAATTCCGTCACCTATTTTAGCCTTATGACAATTGCTTGCTGCTTGTGGGTTCTGATTAGAAGGAAGATCTTCATCCAACTTTATGTCTCCAGAATGTCAGGACTGAAATACATTGTGCCCCTGAATGCCTTGTGTTCTACTTCTGCCTTTATTACATTTGTATAGTAACCAGTCTATCACTAACTTGTCATTTGGGACCGGTTATGAGAAGGAATCTCTTAGAAATGAGACCATGAGTCTTGAACTGAAGTCTCAAAGGCAGGAAGAACTGACATTTATGGCTTACTTCCTCCTGTAATTTTGAGCCCCTGCCTTTAGGTTACTTCTTTTTCAACTAGTAATTTTAAAGTTTGTAATGTGCTCATTATGAAGTCTAAGAAAAAGGTAAAGACTCTATTTTGTGTACCTTCTATCCCAGAAGCATCCATTATTAGTTTAATAGTATACACGTTTCTAAATAATATACTGCCTACGTATTTCTCTTTTTAAAAAATTTGTTAAAAACGAAGGATTCAACTGAGTATTTACTTCATTCTTATAATTTCCTTATAATGTCCCAAAAGAAAAAATACGTAATTTAAGTTTTTATTTTTAGATGTTTAAATTTTTGATTTTCTTTCTTCACCAAAGCTCATAATGATCTTTAAATACTTATATTTCTATAGGAGACATAGAAGTGGAACATAGAAACATAAAAATGGAATTGTTTAATTCAAGGTCATGTGCATTATATTTATGCTAATACTTCCAAATTAGCTCTCTTTTTTTCCTCCCCAAATACTGAGTCGTTGAACCCAGGACCTTATGCATGCCTGCTAAGCAGGTGCTCTACCACTGAACTGCAGTTGTCCAGGTTGCCTCTGACCTCGTACTTGTAATCCTCCTTCCTCAGCCTCTTTAATAGCTGAGATTACAAGCGTGTGCCCCCATGCCTGGCTCCAAATTAACTCTTAATGTGCTTTATTATTTTCACTTACATTCCCCTAATTCTAGTGAAATTACCCATGACACATGAGAGTATGCAAACATGGAGTTATATGATCTTTAGTTACTTAGTTATACTGTAAAATCTAAAATCTATCACTTTTTTTGTTTTTTTCTTGTAATGCTGGGGTTCGAACCTAGGGCCTTACACATGCTAAGCAAGTCCCCTACCATTGTGCTACACCCCAGCTTGCAGTAATTTAAAAACATAAATTTGAAAAACAAAATATTTTACAGTTTGGACAGAACAACACTAATTTTTAACCTGATTTGATAGGATTGTTTGAGATTGATACATGTTCATGTATGTTTTTATATACTTGAGGTCAGAAAGTCTGAGATGACATACTCAAGGCTGAAAAACCAATATTAATCAAAAGCTTTTGGAGTTTGTCTCTGTTTAAATTAAATTTTTATTTAATTTAACTAGAGTTTGAACCCAGGGCCATGCATGCTAAGCATGTGCTTGACCACTGAGCTACAAACCCAACCCTAAATTAAAATTTTCTTTCTTTCTTTCTTTCTTTCTTTCTTTCTTTCTTTCTTTCTGTACTGGGGGTTGAACTCAGGGCCTTGTGCTTGCATGCCTTGCAAGTGTTGGACCACTGAGCTGTACGCCCAGCCCATTTTTTTACTTTTTGAGACAGGGTTTTGTTAAATTACACAGACTGCCTCTAGTCTCCAACTTGTGATCCTCCTGCCTCTGCCTTCCAAGTTGCTGGGGTTACAGGCATGCACCACTGTACCCGGCCCTTAAATTAAACTTTTCAATTGTCTCTTTTCTCTTTCTTTTTCTTTCTCCTCCTCATTCCTTCTCCATTTCTTCCCCTTCTTCCTCCTCTTCCTCCTCCTCCAACTCAAATACAGCACGGTCCACCTCTCCTCTCCTTTCTTCTTTTCCTCTCTTTCCCTTTTTCTTTCTTTTTCCTTTCCCTTCCTTCTTTCTTTCTTTCTTTCTTTTTTTTTTTTTGAAAGGATCTTGCTATTAAGCCCAGGCTGGACTTGAAGTCATGCCTTCTGAATGCTGGAAATATAAATGTGCACCACCATGCCTAGCTGTTGTTTGTTGTTGTTAGGTGCCTTCAAGTCAGGTCTGACTCGTAATGACCCTATCTACAACAGAATGAAATAGTACCAAACACTGTTCTGTGCCTGACACTATGTCAGTGCTTCTCCGCTGTTCATAGGATTTTCAAAGGTTGATTGTTTCAGGAGTAGGCTGCCAGGTCTTTCTCCCATTTTCGTGGTGCTGGGGATCAAACAAGGGGAGTTAATGAAAGTTATTGAAAAGATTCTTTTCTATGCTGTAATTCTCTAAGCAGTGGAAATCAGATTTCTTTCTATAGGACTTCTCAAATATTTTATACCATAGTATGTTGTGCTTTGCAAGCACTCTACCACTGACCTGCACCCCCAGGCTATTTTTTATTTTTTCCTTGAGACAAGGTCTCACTGAGTTACACAGGTGGCCTCTGGCCTCAAACCTGCAATCCTCTGCTCCCCAAATTCCTGGGATTACAGGTGTGAGCCACCAAGCCCAGCTGAAAAATTTCTTACAAAACATGTAGAGGGAACATTACTGCAGTAGAGGAAGTCTTTGACAATTTCATAAATATTCACTCTTGTTTGATTCTGTGGTTTCTTAACATGTTCTTAGTGAATCTTACACTGTGGGAGCCTTGGCAGTGGTCCCAAGTAATCAATGTCTTTATAGCTGTGATGTTCCAGTAGTTTTCTGAGTAAGCCTTTGGGAAAGCCTTTTGTATCTTATTTTCTTTTTGCCTTCATTTCCTCTTGCATTCCCCCACTCCTTTGTTCAGGCAACCTGAAGAGTACCTGTTACCCAGTTCAAGTGTAATATCTTTGCTGGTTCGCTTGATGTGGTGCAATATCTCCAACACTAGAGCATCTTCAAATTTGGTATAATATTGACCTGCTCATTTGGCTCTAACTCTTTTCATTCCTTTTAGTGCTATCAATTTGTGAACTTTTATAGCTTTTGAGTAGAAATTACATTATTGACACCATGTACAGATGAGAATTGATACACTAACATGTGAGAATCTGAAACATAAAGATATGATGGAGATAAAAACCTAAATAAAATGATTAATAATTGAACATAAAGATTAGGATGAGGTTGGATATGGTGGCACAGGCCTGTGACCCAGCACTTGGGAGTCAGAGTCAGGAGGATCTTGAGTTAAAGGCCATCTTGAGCTATATAACAAGATCCTATCTAACAACAACAAAGGTTAGGCATGATGGTGCACACCTATAATCTTAGCAGTGCACACCTACAATCCTAGCGACTCAGAGATAGGGGCAGGAGGATCTTGAGTTCAAGGCCAGAGGCAGCCTATGTAAAATACCCAGCCTCAAGATAAAGAAAGTGGGAGAGGGTACATGTGGAGAGGCTAGGAGTGCAGCTCAGGGATGAGCATTACAAAGTATGTGTGAGACCTTGGGTTCAAACCCTTAGTACCCACTAAAACAAAACAAAACCCACAAACAACAAAAAAGAACAGTACTACTATGAAGATTGCATTGAAGTTTTTGTGTTGGCATAGGGCTTTAGTTTTCTTGGATATGTATGTTGGAGTGGAATTGATTGATATGTTTAACTTTTGAGAAGCTGCCAAATTGTTTTCCAAAATGGCTCACCATTTTACATATCCACCAACAATATATGAGTTCTAATTTCTCTGCATCCTTTCCTGTTACTAGTCTTTTATTTTACCTCTTTTCATGAATGTGAATTTACTTTTTTTTTTGGCTGTACTAGGGGTTGAACCCAGGGCCTCACAATTGCAAGTGCTAGACCACTGAGCTGCACCCTCCAGGCCTTTTTTTTTTTTTTTTTTTTTTTTTTTTTTTTTTTTTTTTTTTTTTTTTTTTTTTTTTTTTTTTTTTTTTTTTTTTTTTTTTTTTTTTACTTTTTTTTACTTTTTGAGACAGGGTCTTGCTAAGTTATGCAGACTGCCTCTGGTCTCAAACTTGCAATCCTTCTGCCTCCACCTCTGCAGTCCCTGGGGTTACAGGTGTGCCCCACTGCGCCCGGCTCAAATTTACAGTTTTGATTTGCAGTTCGTTAATGATTGTTGATATTGAGCATCTTTTTATGTAGTTATTAGTTATTTGACTATCTTTGGAGAAATGCCTTTCAAATTCTTTGCACATTTTTAAATTGGATTAATTTTTCAGTTGCAAAATTTCTTCATATATTCTAAGCATGAGATGCTGTAAGATATGGTTTATAAATAATTACTCTTTGTGGTCCACCTTTTCATTTCTTATTGGTAACCTTTAAAATATGAAAGTTTTGGGCTGAGGTGGTAGCTCAGGGGTAGGGTGCTTACCTAGAATGCACAAAGCCACAGGTTTGATCCCCATCACCACCAATAATGAACACTTACTTGGTATTGTGCTTTTCGAGTTAACATATGACCCCACAGTGCACATACCTATGCTTAGGTAAATGTTATCGCACCCCATGTCTGGTACCTACCCTGGGTCTGTTTTGATCCTATGATATCAGTTAAGGGTTAAAATAATAACAGTAGTAATAAAATTAACTTTGATAAAGTTAATTTATGTATTTCTGCCTTTCTTGCTTATGCTTTTGGTGTTACATCTAACCCTAGGTCACAAAGATTTACTGTTTTCTTGGAAGTGATTTTATACTCTCAGCTCTGACATTTAGATAAATGACTCAATTTGAGCTAATTTTTTGTATGTCAGGTGCAGTCTAAATTCATCCTTTTGTCTTTCGATATTTTACTGTTCCAATACCACTTACTGAATTGTACTTTGTGTTTTTTGTTTTTGTGGTGCTGGATATCAAATCCAGGGCCTCTCCCATGTTAAGCACACTCTATACCATGAGCTACAAGTCCCCACACTAAGCACCACTTACTAAAAAGACTATTTTCACTGGGTGCAGTAGAGCACACATTTAATTGCGGCGTCTCAGGAGGTAGAGGCAAGAGGATCACAAGTTTGAGGCCAAAAGCGGCATGTGTAACGTAGACCCTGTCTCAAAACATAAAAAAGTAAAAAATTGCCTGGAGGTAAGGCTCAGTGGTTGTACACTTGTACAAAGCATGCATGAGGCCCTGGGTTCAACTCCCCAGTACCATAAAAACAAAAAACAAACAAACAAAAAAAGACCATAAAAAACCCTATTATTTCCGTACTGAATTGTGTTAGAACTCTTGTCAAACCAATTGACCACAAGTGTAAGTATTTTTATTCTCTCAATTCTATTCCATTAGTACATATGCCTGGGCTGGGATTTGGCTCAGTTGGTAGAGCACTGCGCTGCAGTCTCTGAGGTCCCGAGTTCAATTCCCAGCACCACAAAAATGGGAGAAGGGCCTGGCAATCCACTCCCAAGGCAATCTCGAAACAGCCAGCCATTAAAAACCCTATGAGGGTCGCTATGAGTTGGATACTGACTTGACGGCACCTAACAACAACAACAACATGCTGGTACCATAATATCTTATTTCCTATAGCTTTATAGTAAGGTTTGAATTTAGGAAATGTTAAATTTTACTGTGTTGTTTTTCAATACTTTTGGCACTTCTGTATGCTTTGCACTCCTATAATATTTTAGTTTCATTCAGCTTTCTCAATTTTTGCTCTCTCCCAAAAAATGTAGTTGCTTTTTTCTTTCTTTCTTCCTCCCCCTTCCCTTCCACTTGCTCCTCCTCCTCCTCTTCCTAGTACTAGAGGGTTGAACTCAGAGCTTACAGCATGCTTCACAAGTGCTCTACTACTGAGCCTCACCCCCAGCCTTTTATCCTTTTTTAGCTTTTGGTGTTTGTTTTTGCAGTATTTAGGGGATGAGCCCAGGGCCTCACATATAGTTTGCCAGTGCTCTACTGGTGGGCTGCACCCCTAGCCCATTTTTTACTTTGTTTGGAGACAGGGTCTCCAAACTAAGTTATGCACGCTCCTCTAGCCTTCAACTTGTGATCCTCCTGCCTCAGCCTCCCTAATTGCTGAGATTAAAGGTGTGTGCCACTATGCACTGCTGACTTTTTTAGTTTTTAAGACAGTCTTGCTAAATCGCACAGGCTACCTCTGGCCTCTTGAGTAGCTGAGAGTAGAGGCACACAACACTCAGCTGGAATTGTTTTCTTAATTTTATTTTCTGCTGTTTGTTGTCATATATATGATCTATCTTGTAACTGGTTTGTTAATTCTAGTAGTATTTTAGTATATTCCTTTTAATTTTCTTTATATAAGTTTGTCTCTATCTTGTCATTTTTATTCTGTAAATTTTCTGCTGATTTTTATTTCAGTAATCCATGAAACACATTGGAATTCAGCGTTTATGTTGATGGAAATTTCTTTTTATTAGAAATTTTTAGTGTACACCTTAATGTGATTGATTCTGATGTGCTTTTCATTGTGACATTTCCATATATCCATTTTGTTGTACATTATACATATAAGTTCCCCCTTACCCTCTTTTGCGCTTCCTCCTCCCACCCTCCCCCTGACCAAAGATTTCTCTTCCATTTACTTGTCTTTTTATGGTAATATTTTTCTATATATTCTTGAGTTCCAATTCTGTTTAAGATAGAAACTTTTTCTGTAGTCAACTTTCTTTTTACCTTGTCAGAACTATTACATGCATTTTCTAGACCATCTATAATAATACCATTCTTAGCTTTTTTTTTCTTTTATTATGATCCGACCTTTGTATAGGATTTTTTCCTTCTTATAATTTTGATTCAGCTCCCACATATGAGTGAGAACATGTGCTGTTTCTCTTTCTGAGCTTGTGTTCGTTCACTTAAAATAATTTTCTCCAATTCCATCTATTTTGCTGCGAATGGCCTTATTTCATTTTTTTTGATTGCTGAGTAGTATTCCATTGTGTATATGTACCATAATTTTTTTATACATTCTTCTGTTGAAGGGCACTTTGGTTGATTCCATATCCTTGCTATTGTGAAAAGTGCTGCATTGAACATGGAGATGTAGGTGTCTCTGTGGTATGATGACACATCTCCCTTTGGGTAAATTCCCAATATTGTTATAGCTGGGTCATATGGTAGATCTATTTTTAGTTTTTTAAGATAACTCCATATTGATTTCTGCAGTGGTTAGACCAATTTACAGCTCCACCAACAATGTAAGAGTGTCGTCGTCGTCCCCCCCCCCCCCCCCCCC
>VMDO01000343.1:138641-241882 GCA_007922755.1 Pedetes capensis | reverse complement strand
GAATTTTTTTCTTAAGTTCTTTATAAATTCTGGTAGTTAGACATTTGTCTGATGTATAGAATGTGGAAATTTTTTCCCATTCAGTGGGGGTTTCCTTCACTCTGTTAATTGTTTCTTTTGCCGTACAGAAGCTTTTTAATTTCACGTAATCCCATTTATCTATTCTTGTTGCAATTTCTTGAGCAATTGGAGTCCTATTATGGAAATACTTTCCTATGCCTATATGATGGAGTGTATTGCCTATCTTTTCTATAAGTTTTAAAGTTTCTGGTTTTATGTTGAGATCTTTTATCCATTTTGCATTAACTCTCATGCATATTGAGAGATCCAGGTCGGTTTTCATTTTTCTGCATGTGTATGTCTATGTCTCCCAGCACCATTTATTGAAAAGGATGTCCTTTTTCCAGTTTACTTGCTTTGCTCCTTTGTCGAAAATAAGGTGCCTATAGGTGTGTTGAGGTATTTCTGGGTCTTCTATTCTGTTTCAGATGTCTTCAGGCCTATTTTTGTGCCAGTACCAAGCTGTTTTTGCTATCACTGCCCTATAGTATAGTACAGGGATTGTAATTGTTGATGAAGATTTCTTAGTTTTATGTCTTGTCAGATACAGAGCTTGCTTGATTTTTAAAAAATTTGTATTACTTTTTTATGTTGCATGTAATAATAGTTGTCTAAAATAAGGATAGGGATCCAAGTTTTATTTAAACTTCATCAGATCAAGTGTCACCTCAAAAGCTGAATATAAATATCCTTTATATCCTTAGATTTCTAGTTGTTATTGTTAGGTGCTATCGATTCATATCTGGCTCATAGCAACGCTTATAGGGTTTTCAATGGCTGATTGTTTCAGGATTGCCTCAGGAGTGGATTGCCATGCCCTTCTCCCATTTTTATGGTGCTGGGAATCGAACTCGGGACCTCAGCAATTGCAGAGTGACGCTGTACCAACTGAGCTAAATTCCAGCCCTAGACTTCTAGTTGGATAACCATTTTATTTTTCTTTTCACCAGTACTGAGGGTTGGTAGTAGGGCCTTGTACGTGCTCGACAAACACTCCATCGCTGAGCTGTACTCCCAACTCCCTCTGCCTTTATTTTATTTTTGAGACAGCACCTCGATAAGTTGGGCACACTGCCTTTGGGCTTGAACCTGCGATCCTCCTGCCCCTGTCTCCCAAGTTGCTAGGATTACAGGTGTGCACCACAGTGCTCTGTCCTAGTTGGATAACTTTTACTTGGGCTATTTCTATCTTCATTATATTTTGAAGATAATAAAGACCCAAACTTAATTTGTAGAAGATCTTTAGGCAGAGTTAGTAGAATATGCCGGGACAGTGCTGTGAAAATATGTAATGTACAGTGGAAGTAACCTGCCTTTCATATCATGTATGGAAAACTACTAATTAAAATATGTGGAGAGGGCTTGATGATCTTTGTGCTTTAAACTCAGTATATTAGGTATTTGGCATGAGTAAATAAGGTCTTTGAATGGTGGTTTTATAGAAGGAAAACATAGAAGTTGAGAAATCTGAATTGTTCGTTTAGCTTGGCAAAGAGCTGTGTGTCCAGTTGGGAAATTACTTTTAATTTCTGTTTTCGCCTTTGCAAAAGTGAGGTGTGGCCAAATGATGGCCAAATTCCCATTCAGACCACTTACTCAGCATTCTCTCTTCCTCAAATCTAATGATGCATATAAATTGACATGGAGTGTCTAAACAATATTTTAACCTTGGTTTCCACTGGGATCATTTGGATTGCTTTAAAACATATTGATATACTAACGTCTGGGATTTGGCTGTCTTGAGTTTCTCATTTTTAGTTTGGTGGGGATAGGCTCTTATTATAGAGAGGTGTAAAAATCTCTCCAATTGCTGGGTGTGGTGGCACATGCCTATAGTCGTAGTGACTCAGGAGGCAGAAGGATCATAAGTTCAAGGCCATAGGCACCCTGAGTAACTTAGTGGATCTTGTCTCAGGATGAAAAATAAAAAGGGGCTGGAGGTGTTACTCAATGGAGGAGCACTTGCAAAGTATGTTGTAAGGCCCTGTGTTCGATATCCCAGTACGGCATTTAAAAAAACAAAACAAAACGAACAAAAGCTATGCAACTGATTCTAATTTGCCACCTAATTAAGGGCCACTACTTTAGAGACTTAGCAGTTTAAGTACAGCTTGATGTTAAGTACTATTTTCACGCTTCCATTATTTTATAAGTCTGCAACCATACCACTGTGGTGTCTGATCCCATCGGATCTCAGAAGCTAAGCAGGGTCAGACTTGGTTAGCACTCAGGTCAGCAGGGTTGCTATGAGTCAACACCAACTTGATGACACCTAACAATAACAACAACAACAACATTATTTTATAAATGATGGAACAGAGTAATGGTTATGAAAATAGCAAGAGTGAAATAACATGTCATAGTATTTTATGAAGTAATTTGATATTAAGTCATTGAGTCTGAAGAGCCATCCTATGAAACTATGAAGATCCTAATCATCCCCATTTATAAAATGAAGAAATTTAATTTAGAAAAGTTCAGTTCCTCAACATTACTGTGCTATTCAAAGGAGTCTGATTCTAGAGACACTTCTGGTACCATTTCTATTAACCCAACTGTTACAATTATGTAGGATAGATACTCTCAGATTTTTAGTCCCTTCCATTATATTTGTCTTTGAAATGGAATGATTAGAAAGTTAGAAAGATGAATAGAAGCTAAGTTAGAAAGTTGAAAGATAAATAGAAGCTAATGATCTAAAGTTGGCTGGCATTTAGCTCAGTTGGGAGAGTGCCGCTCTGCAGTTTCTGAGGTCCCGAGTTCGATTCCCAGCACTGCAAAAATGAGAGAAGGATGTGGCAATCCACTTCCAAGGGAATCCCCAAACCATCAGACATTGAAAACCCTGTAAGGGTCACGACTCAACAGCACCTAACAACAACAACAACAAAGTTGGAAGTCTACAGTGATCCTTAAGATAATGACTTTTGAAACAAAAATTCCCTATGTGTATTTTAAACTAGAATTATCTGGCCAACAATTGTGGTAGAAAACAGATTGGGTAGGAGATAGCATAAAACTCATTGATAAATTAACACACTGATCACTGTAGTTGCCACGTAAAATTATGTGTTTGCTGGCTTGTGTTCCTTGGAGGTCATTGTTGCAGATAGCAGCAACAGAACCCATTCATCAATCTCGTGCTAGTGTTAATAGTGATCAGTTTAATGAGTTTGGTATCCTTTCTGATTCTGTCTTCTCTTATTCTTTAAAAATCTTGCCAGAAGAAATAGCTCATGGGTGCTCCTGTGCTTTGCTTTTCTGTATTATTGTGCTGTGCACTTGCTTGTATATGTGAGTAAAACAGTCTGTTCTTTGGAGCAATCACTTTGGATACTTCTGGTCTCTTTGGCTATGGTTGCTGTTAGTCCTTCTTATTCATGCCTTTTCATGCCTTAATATTCCTGGCAACTAGCCAGTTAGTCATCAATGAGCTGTGCTTTGGCAGTGGTGGTTTGTGGTTGGGTAACTGAAGGCTTAATGCTCTTCTTCCTCTGCCTTTAAGAATCTGAGCATTGGGAAAGCCCTGCATTTAACTCTGCATTAACCTCAATACCTTTTCAACTTTTGGGTTCTGCAGAAATATGAGGCAGAACTGCCGTAGTGTTCTTGCCCATCTTAGGAAAGTTCTGAAAAATATAAGAAAGATCACCTTTAGAAAGTCTGCTTCCATAAGGAATTAGTATTTGTAGAGTAAATATTCAACATTGTCTGTTCCTGTTGGTTCACTGTGCTTTCTCTCCCTTTAGCCCCCCAGGTTCGCCTAATAGTCTTGGCTACTTCCCTACAGCTGCTAATCTTAGCGGTGTCCCTCCACAGCCTGGCACGGTGGTCAGAATGCAGGGCCTGGCCTACAATACTGGAGTTAAGGAAATTCTTAACTTCTTCCAAGGTTACCAGGTCAGTAGCTTGAAGACGAAAAATCCTTAGTGCCCTTATTATTTAAGTTGGTTTGCCTAAAGATTGCAGTCAGGAAAGAAACTGATTCTCTGACATTCAGGTGCATGCATGTGCTAATGGATTGCTATGGAAGCAAATACATCCAGAGCCAATGTTAAGGGACTAACTTCAAATTCATCCTCTTGGTGAGATTAAGTCTTTTCCATGCTGTCTTAATTCTTTCCATGTAATCTGTTAGTGCTTTTGGAAACCTGTGCTTCTGTGGGAAAGCTCTTTAGGGCACACAGCAGTACAAGTGTTTTCACTGAGAATGAGATTGGCTAAGGAGGCATTTTCCTTGAAGTCGAGTATCAATCTTTAATTAAAAAAAAAAAAAAGGCACTTGGGCTGGGGCAGTACCTCAGTGGTAAGACACTTAGTAGTCTCAAGGCCCTAGGTTCTATCCTTGCCCCCCCCCCCAAAAAAAAGGCATTAAAACATGGAATTTAAAGTTGAATATTTAAATATTTTAAAATTAGAGGCCTCTGCCTAACCTCAGGAAGGAAAAAACAAAACAAAACAAAAATTGCCTAATGCACAGGAGAAACTCATTTGAGCCCTTAGAAAGAATTCTAGGGTGTTTGGTAAGCCCTCCATGAAATGATCTGCTAGCAATTCTAGTGAAGCTGCCATTTGCTCTTGTCTGTTGTTTTCTACTACTGCCTGTGTCCATCATGTTTTCTGACTTAAGCTGAAGAATGAGGTTTTATGTTTTCTTTTGTGATACTGGGAGACTGAATGCAGGGCCTCAAGTATGCTCTACAAGCGCTCTACCACTGAGCTTCACTCCCAGCCTAATTTTTACATTTTATTTTGAGACAATGTCTAATTTATGTTCCTGAACTTGAGATAGTCCTGCCTCACCATCCCAAACTGCTGAGATTATAGGCAACTGGTAAGAATAAGATAGTTTTTAGTTAAGAGATTTGTTGCAGTGAACAAAATCTGTTTATTGCCATCTCATCATAGCAGACACCTTTTCTTCCTCAAGTCATTTAATCCCCTAAAGCCAAAATTCTCTTCCCTGCAATGTACAAAAATAAGTAACTTATAGTCTTTTTATTGCTCTACTAGCAAAAAGTGTCCTCTTTTCTCCTGGAGCTAAAGTTCACTTGAGTCTTCAGAACTGAGAAGCTGTCATGGGAATAATAGTGAAATCCTAAAATAGCCCTTGAACAATTGCAGCACAGCCTGTAAGACTTGTGTCTCCAGAGGTAGTTTCACTGCTACAATGTGTTTACAAGCTTGTTAACCATGAGTCATGGAGGATTGTTATCTCAGCTAAAATTATGCTATCTCTGTTGATTCTAAAGGCTCCAACCCTACCAAGTTACCATAATTGCCTTAAGGGCTTTTAACACTTTGAAGTGCATTTTCTGACAAGTGAAGAAAATCTTTGACTAGTAGTGGAAACCTGAATGAAGGTGCACACAGGTTATCTTTTGTTACTGCCTGGTTTAGTACATTCTTAATCTGGAAGTTAGATTCTTACTCATTCTAAAAGTGAGTTTTTTTTTTCCAGAGGTCAGTAGATACTTTACTCTTCCTTTGGAGGATCTTAAAGGGTAAAAAATAAAAGGTTAACCTTCCAAACTTCATATCTGATTCATTAGATTACAATAAACCTCCAGTAAAATTTTATAAAGATTGCTTAATTACATAGAGAAAGTATTTTGATTTTTGTATTTTATTCTCCTACTATAGGAAGTCCAGGAAAAGTTTCAAGTTTAGTGGTCAGCTGGATTAATTTCTCTTTAGTTTGGTTTAACTAATTTACATTCACACTGAATAAAATAAAGCAGTTACAGAAATTAGTAAGATTAAGCAAATTGCTTTTATGAAAAGAATGGCATGGCTGGCATTTGTGGGTATTTACCACAAACTTGTAATCAGTATTACATCAAGATTTATGACTAAAAAACTGATATGCTTAAAAAGTGAGATAAAGTAACATCTGTAGTAATTATTCTTTTTTGTAGCTTTTAGAGTCATTCAAGATTGGAGTAGAGTTATAATTTGAAGCACAGAGATTGTATGAAGTTATTTTATCTCAAGAAATGTGGCTTTTCTCTTTTTTTTTTTTTTTTTTTTGGCAGTACAGGGGTTTCATGTATGGTAGGCAAGTGCTCTACCACTGAACTATACCTCCAGCCCCATTAATATTTATGTTTTGAGATGGTCTAAATTGGATAGGGTATCTCTGGTCTTGAACTTACTATCCTTCTTCCTTAGCTTCCTGAGTAGCTGGGATTACAGGCACATATCTGGCTCTGGCTTTCATTTTTGAAGTGCTTGTAATTTATAAGCTGGATCAATGAATTCAGATTACATTGAAATCCCATTGATCCTATTCCCTATATTAAATAATTCCAATATATGGCTTCAGTAATTCAAGCTATCAGACATATATTCAAAATCTTTGTACCTAACCCAATTTCTTACCATTGCCTTAAAGCTCCTATTTTCTACTATTGTTATGAGTTCATACCTTATTTATTTCTTGTTCTCAGTTATTCAGGTAATAGCCAGTCCACTGTGGTGTTCTAGATTTGCTATATTTGACTTTATCACCAGCTGGCAAAATGAGTGGATGACTTCTTAGAAATTGTTTCTTTAAGTGTAATCTGTGGCTTATGGTTACCTGTAGTGTAGTCATTGCTATTGCTAGTTTAATGGGAGGCTTTAATTTTATTTCTGGTTATTTATGATTAATTTTATCGTTATATCATAATTATATTGATATGTAAGCAAAGATCCAGGAAGTAATTAGTTGAATAAGTGAAATTTGTTGATGGTTTCTGATTCTGACTTTTAAAAGAATGTAGAATAAAAAGGGAGAAGGACCTGGCAACCCACTCCCAAAAATCAATCCACCATTGAAAACCCTATGAACAGGAGAGAAGCACTGACAATAAGTGTTTCCCCTGTTGTATGTAGGGTCGCTATGAGTCGGATCCCGACTCAAAGGCACCTAACAACAACAAGAATAAAAAAAATAGAAATTAATGTAAACATAGCAAATGTCATAAATTATCTTTAAATAAAATATTTGGGTCTATTTCTCCCCTTACTTTCAGCAAAATTCCTTCCATAAAACTACTCCAACTTTGTGTTTCCCTTTCTTCATTTGGGAATGTAAAGCCAGAAAGAACAAGGACTTTTTAAAAAGGGAGGAACTCTGATGGCTGAAGCAGGGTATAGAACATAGGCTCTTTGTCACATCTACCCTAGCCAAGCATGGTGGCACATGTCTTAAACCCAGCATTTGAAAGGCTGAGGCAGTAGAAACACAAATTCAAGGGCAGCCTGTGTTACATAGCAAGACTGTCTCACGAACAAAACAAAACAACAACAATAAAGCTTTTGTGAAGTTAACGTACCTGGATTGTCTATTTTGATAAATCTCCTCAATAGAGTGAGAACTGAATTTATGAAGGCAATGTACTTGAAAGTATTTGGCAATGAAGGCATCATTCTCTGCTTGATGAAATAGAGATGTGCATATATTTTAGTTGACGGACCTCTTATTCTGAAATGGACTCTCAGATATCCTTATATAAGGACTTTAACTTTTTTCATTGGCCCTTTACTGTCAATGGCTTTGCATTTTCAATAATGCAGGGATATCTTCTTAAAATTCTGACTTTAAGCAATGTTTCTTTGGATTATTCACTGCAAATATTTTTACTTGGAAAAAGCTGGGCACAGTGGCACATGCCTATAATCCTAGTGATTTGGGAGGTTGAAGAAGGATCACAAGTTCCAGGCGAGAGGCAGTCTATGCAACATAGTAAGACCCTGACTCAAAATAATTTTAAAAAGGGATGGCTGGGGTGCAGCTCAATTTTAGAGCACTAGGAAAGTATGTGTGAGGGATTACACATTTAAAAAAGAGAACAGAACATTTTTACTTGGTGCTCAACTGAGAGAATTAGATTGATATTTCAAATACATCTAGTACTATTAAAAATATACAGATTGGACAGTGTTGACTATTGGGCTTACTGTGTAATGCCTTGCAAATAAATGGTGCTCAAATATGTGATGTCCAATCATATCTGTAGTATCATGGAAACTATAAGTCTTAGTAAGACTAGTAAGTCACAAGATCTGAAAGTTTGGTCTTCTAAATTGTAATCTATGGTGTTTTTTGTTTTGTTTGATTTTTTAATGTGTTCAGTCTAAATTCCCTCCTAGAAGGGATTTTAGTGCATTATTGAAAATGCAAAGCCATTGACGGTAAAGGGCCAATGAAAAAAGTTAAAGTCCTTATATAAGGATATCTGGGATAGCAGTTATGTATGTGGTTTGTACCAGTGTTTACTTGTTTCCTACAGTCTAAATGTGATATTGTTTTGCTGGTTAGGTATATTTGGTTGAAATACCATCCATAGTGACAGCTTGTCCATCTTTTGATCCTGTTTGTTTTAACTTGCATTTTAGTATGCAACCGAGGATGGACTTGTACACACACATGACCAGGCCAGGACTCTACCCAAAGAATGGGTTTGTATTTAAGGGCCCCAGCAGTTAGACCATCCTCAGAAAAGAAGGTAAGGCTCTGTGACATGGAAGCTAAATTATAAGGGACCAAACAGAGAGGCTAAGGATTTGAAGGTGTTTTAGGAGTCAGATGAGCTGGTCCCTCTTTTATTTAGTGTGATATGAGAGTGTGAGAAAACCTGAAAGAAATAGAGACTGGAATTAAGTTTATCATTTAAGAAAATAATATTTAAGTAATGTGTATGGATGAGAGTTGTATGTTATTTTTGGGTATTGGAAAATTTTTCTATTTGAACATTAATTTACTTTATTATATGGAATGTAGTATATATCTGTAATACCAGTGGCATAACTTTCAGCATCACAGCAACATGCAAGCCCCCACAGTACAACAAACTGACAGACAAGTGGGGGACCAATCCCTGGAGAAGGACATTATGTTTGGGAGAGTGGCAGGTCAGTGAAAAAAAGGGAAACCCTCAACTCAATGGATTGACACAGTGTCTGCAACAATGGGCTTAAACATAAAAAAAAAAAATTGTATACCTGGCACAATGTTGGGTAGTGTTTTATTCTTTTGTACACAGGGTCACTATGAGTGAGACCTGACTTGATGGTACCTAAGAATATAGGTTGAGTGGTTTTTTATTGTTTGTTTGTTTTTTCCAGTACTGAGGGTTGAACCCAGGGCCTCGTGCTTGCATGCTTTGCAAGTGCTGTACCACTGAGCTGCATGCTCAGCCCTTTTTTTTTTTTTTGAGACTGGGTCTCACTAAATTGTGCACATTGCCTCTGGTCTCAAACTTGTAATCCTCCTGCCTCTGCCTCTGAAGTTGCTGGGATTACAGGCGTGCACCACCACGCCTGGCTCTCAGTGTGCTTTTTTAAAAAAAAAAATTGAGGTAAAATTCACATAACATAAAATTAACCATTTAGAAGTATACAATTCAGCTGAGTGTCGTAGTACATGCTTGTAAGTCCTAGCTACTTGAGATCCTGAGACAGGAAGGTCACTTGAGCCCAGGAACTCAAGACCAGTCTGGGCATCGTATCAAGACGTCATGTCCAAGAAACAGTGCTTTATTTAAAAATTACTGAAAGTTTTTCATTGTATGTATTTTTTCCTCTCTTCTAAAACCCAATCTAGTGGAAGGGAATCTTAATAAAATAAAAAGAAACTTTTAATTTTTTTTGCCATCCTTGTTAATCCACAACTTTTCCCTGAAGGATGCTGGTATTCTGTTAGGTTTTCCAAGAGGTAGAGTTGTAGGGACAAGTTCAGAAATTGATGTGGCTACTTCCTGCTTTTCTTTTTGCTTTTTATCCCAGTACTTGGGAGTTGAGCCTAGATCCTTGCACCAATTAGGCACATGTTACACCACTAAGCTGCATCCCAAAACCCTTTTTTACTTTTTGAGACAAGGTCTCACTGTCATCAAACCTGCAATCATCATGCTGCAGCCTCCTGAATCACTGGGATTACAGGTGTGCAGCAGACCATGTCTTTATTTTTGATTGTTGATTTGCTGACATGTCCTTTTCTAATTTTGAATATTTTTATGGATAACAGCTTGTGGGCTTTAACTATATGGATTCAGAATTGAATATGGAGCTGCCAATACTAGGTCACCCTTGAGAATTGAGAATTCATGTCTCATCCCCTCATTCTGAGGTATAGTTACTCTACTAGTTCTGGGTTGCAAGTGAAGATTTTTTAGATCGGCCATTTTCAGTGAGGTTTTAGGATGTCTTGGGTCCTACTAAGAAGCATAAAGTACCTTGAGTGGGAATCAGTTATTTTCTAATCTGGATCACAATTGCGAGAGCACATTATTCTAGCCTATTTGGTTCACACTTTGTCTCTCCAAGTATTCATATGAAAGACCTCAAAGATACTTCACATGCCAAAGGGCTTTCCTAGAAAGGAGGCTTGCTGTTTGGCTGGAATGCCTCCTCAGATACCTAGAAAGGTTTTCTCCTCCATATATTTCCAGATTTCTCATTCCTTGAGGTCTCAAATGCAGTGTCAGCCCCTATATTTTAATCTGTCCGCAGTGCTTGGGTATTGGTGTTCTATGTACACATTAGAGATGAGAATACTTTAAGGTGATATTTTCCTGTTCTGTAAAATGGTCATAAAAATTAGTGCTACTGCTAACCAGAAGCTGTGGCGCATGCCTGTAGTTCCAGTGATTTAGGAGGCTGAAGCAGAATTGTGAGGTCAAGGCCAAAAGCAACCTGCACATCTTAGTGAGACCCTGTCTCAAAATAAAACAACAGGTTTAGTGGTAAAGCACTTTCTTAGCATCTGTGAGACTCTGTTTGATCCCCTAGTCAGCCCAAAAAAAAAAAAAAAAAAAAAAAATCACTGTTACATATATGACTTATTCTGTGAAAATCAGATAGATGGGCCAACCATGTTGATGGCATGCTGTAATCCCAGTGACTTGAGAGGCCAAGTCAAGAGGATTTTAAGTTTGAGGCCAGAGGCAGCCTGTGTAGCTTAGCAAGACCTGTATCAAAAAGTAAAAAATGGGCTGGGGGTACAGCTCATTGGTACAGTGCTTGCAAACATGCATAAGGCCCTGGGTTCAAAGCCCCCAGTACCACAAAAGAAGAAAAATTGGATGAATGAATGTAAAAATACTTTATAGACTATATTTATTTTTGCAGTGCTGAGGACTCAACCCAGGGCTTTACACATGCCAGGCAAGCTCTATACTACTGAGTGATGTCATTGGCCCCAAATTTTATAAACTGTAAAGTTCTGTATTTCATACAAGTAACATTTGCTTCATGCCTGTAGCCATAGCCCTGTGGCATTTGATCCCATCAGATCTTGGAATATAAGCAGGGTCAGGCCTGGTTAGTATTTGGATGGGAGACCACCTGGGAACACCAGGTACTGTAGGCTTGGGAGAAGGACCTGGCAACCCACCCCCCAAAATCAATCCCAACATTGAAAACCCCATGAATAGCAGAGAAGCACTGACAATACTATTTCGCCTGTTGTTCATAGGGTCGCTATAAGTCAGACACTGACCCCATGGCACCTAACAATGACAACCTTTGCTTCATACAAGTAAAATTTTCATACAAGTTCTATATTTCATCCAAGTAACCATGGAGGCAAAAAAAAGTTGCTCATTTTATTAATTATTATCTAATTTGCAAACATAATTAAGATTGCACCACGTTTTATCCTTTCTTTGTTCTATGGTCCAGCCAAGGATTGCATATTGCATTTTGTTGTCCTGTCCCCTTGGTGTCTTCTGGTCTATGTTAGCTTTTCAGTTCATTATTTTTCATAGCCTTACCACTGTTGAGATATACCTCTTTTGAGGGATTTTGTGGATTTCCTATTTGGATTTGTATTATGTTTTTCTTGTAATGAGAGTAGGCTACTAGGTGTTATGAAAGAAGACCATGCTTTATACTTTTCTCTACTACAAAGCCATTATTTTCTCTTTCTCATACTCTATTCTGTGGAAGGGAGTCACCATACAGCCCACATTCAAGGAGGGCAGAATTTGCCTAAAATATCATTAAGAATTTTTCTGTAAAGATGATTTGTCATTTTTCTATATCAGTATAGACTTATGCATGTTTGATACTTTGGATTTTAATCTAGTACTACATTTTGTATTAGCCCTGTGGCATCCGATCCCGTCAGATCTTGGAAGCTAAGCAGGGTTGGGCCTGGTTAGTACCTGGATGGGAGACCGCCTGGGAACACCAGAAGCTGTAGGCTTGGGAGAAGGACCTGGCAATCCCCTCCCAAAAATCAATCTGCCATTGAAAACCCTATGAACAGCAGAGACACACTGACAATACTGTTTCCTCTGTTGTACAGAGGGTCGCTATGAGTTGGATACCGACTCTACAGCACCTAACAACAACAACACATTTTGTATTGCAGAAGTTGTTCCAGCTTTCGCCATTGGGAGCTCATTAAGGTTGCCTTATTTTTTGCTATAATGTGCTCTTATCCTTTTGGATTTTTTAAGCTTTTCCTTTCAGGGCCTCTGAATATAACTGATATAGGGCCCTGGTTTCTTGATCTTTTCACTTATCTACAGTTTTAACCTAGCTGGTGATTGTGGTATCATTCTCAAGCAACGGGACTTTGCTTTTTGAAAAGGTGTTTTCTATTCCCTCCAAGTAATTTATTCTGAGTTTAGATTATATACACTTTCTAAATGGCAAAGCAAATTCCTAATGAAGGACTTCCTAGAAAAATAAATGTTTATCTTTGTAGTATCTTTGATAGTAAGCTATTGATTACAACATGAAAATATAAAAAGTGTAGTTTCTGCATTGTGAATCAAGTTACAACTTGTTGTTATTAGGTGCCATTGAATCAGATCCAATTCATAGCAACCCTATATACAACAGAACAAAATACTAACCAACACTGTGCCATGCCCACAATCTTTTTATGTTGAGCCCAATGTTGCAGCAACTATGTTTCTTCTCATTTTGAGTCATACCACATTAGCAAAAGGAGGTCTCATGGGCTTTACTACATTCCTATCATTAAGGTCGACTCTACTTTGAAGAGGCAACTCTTCCTCAATAGTCTCTTGAATCCCTTCCAGCCTGGGGGGCTTATTTTCTGGCACTATATTCGACAGTGCTTCTCTGCTATTCATAGGATATTCAATGGCTAATTGTTTCAGGAGTGGGTTTCTAGGTCCTTCTCCCTAGTCTTAGTCTGGAAGCTCATCTGAAACTTGTCCACCATGGATGACCTTGCTGATATCTCAGATACTGGTGGCATAGCTTTCAGCATCACAGCAACATGCAAGGCCCCCATAGCATGACAAGCTGACAGACATGAGGGATTACAACTTTATATTGTAGGATATTGTGCAGGATGAGTAAAAGGAGCAAAAACATTTTCACTGGGGTCTTTAGCCTTTTTTTCCATTTAGAGAAAATAAAAGCAAGTCTAAAATGAAAACACCTAGGATTATTAATATCTGATTAAACTTTAATGTAGGCAACGGTTATTATTCAAAAGTATAGTTTTTTTTAAATGTAAAGGTTGGATTACTTTTATGGATTGAAAGTGATCGCTTGCATTTTTAATATAATTTCTTATTTTGGTTCAGTATAGTGGTCAGTAGTTTCTAAGAAGAAAATATTTATTTTAACTTTTTAAGACAGGATCTCACTATGTAGCCCAATCTCACAATCTTCCTGCCTCACCCTCCCAAGTGTTGGGATTACAAGTGCTTCACTATTCCTGGCTTTAACAAAAGTATTTTAATAGATATTTTTTAAGCCAGATATGTCTGACTTTCAAAATTAAGCATGCACATTTTTCTAAAGAGTATTTATATTAGTGGGTAAGAACAGCTAAATACATGTTGGTTTTATTAAGTTAAATGAAAAAAAGGGCCAACAAACTTTCTTTGATTAAATAATCTAAATTATAGATTTTATTTTACCATATACATGAAGGAAAGGAAGCTGTTTGACCTAACAAAGAATACTCAGAGAAATGACTTAAAACTCTTCAGGGAAATGCATAGAAATTACTATTTTTAAAAACCCCAAAACATTACTACCAGTTCAAATTGCAAGCTTTTACTTTTGATTTTGAGATAAGGTCTTGGTATATAGCCCAGATTAGTGTTGAACTCATAATTCTCTTGCCTTTGCCTCCTGAGTGCTGAGATTACAGGCATGCACTACCATGCCTGCTGAATTGCAGGCTTTTAAAGACAGTTACAGGTTCGGGGAAGTCTAGGTATATAAACAAACCATCCTGTGTACATAGTACTTTTAATCACAGTTTATTACAAAATAAAGCATTGTTTTTGTATCATAATTGTTTTACTACAGCTAAAAAGGAAGAGGAAAACAATTTTTCTGTAATCATCTGAGGTCTGTCTGTCTCTGTGGGTTTGTTTGTTTGTTTTGTCTTTTGTCTTTTTCCCCTACTAATATTAGGAGCCTACAGTTTCATTGCTAAGCACTAAAATTCCACTGGGTACCACTGGGATTTAAAAATAGGTTTGAGAAGCCTAAATTTTTAATTTACTTTTAACAATTTCTGACCTTTTCCACCATAGTACAGGATATAATTTTTGGCATCTACAAAAGTGGTGTTTTCTACTATAGTATAATGGGCTAGGCATGAGGAAAATGGAATTCATTGAGTGGTAACTGACAGGGCCAGGGTGGACTGACTTGGCTGTATCCAAAGGCTCACTCTCCGCTAGGCTATCTCTATGAGGTCTCTGAAGCAAAACCTGGTTTATACTCTTTCATTCTGAAATCCATGAGCAAGCCAGAAATTGGGTTTCACTGGCTTGACTTACATCCATCTCTGAAACCCCTACAGCCCAGACTATACAAGGATCCATTGGCCATCTGGGTCACTATCTGAGCTCAGTGGTAAAATTGCCCTTAATAGCTGAGATTGGGTGAGGCACCAGTTCTTTAAGAAAAATTAGGGTGCTGTGGACAATAGTAGTGTTGAGTAATTGTTAAATTTTCTTACCTGCACTTATTTATACCCAAGGAAAAGCTTTTCTACTCAGTGTTTTAAACTGAAGGCTAAATTGTAGCTTCTTTATAAACCACATTTTTTTTTTTTTTTTTTTTTTTTTGGTGGTACTGGGGGTTGAACCCAGGGCCTCGCATTTGCATGCTGTGCAAGTGCTGGACCACTGAGCTGCACCCCCAGCCCATGTTTTACTTTTCCAGACAGGGTCTTGCTAAGTTACACAGACTGACTCTGGTCTTGAACTTGTGATCCTCCTGCCTCCGCCTCCCAAGCCGCTGGGATTACAGGCATGCGCCACTACACCTGGCTCTATAAACCACATTTTTAACATGAATTCCAACAAAGGAGGATTTTGATACTTTTTGAATATTTTAATTTTAAATTTGTACAAATTGTAGAATGTTATTAAAGTGAATTTAGTCTTGACCACATTTCAGACTGATCATATGAAATAAGACCAGAGTTATTTCCATTTCTATCTTCATCTGTTTCTCAGTTAAGTGTGAAAGTGTGTATAATGCCTACGGTTTTCATTTTAAGGTTTTTTTTTTAATGTGTGTAGTATGTAAATAAAACAGTATAGGGGAATCTATCTGTATTAGTTCAAATCCTAGAATCTACCTATTTCAGTAATCCTTTGATATCTGAAAAGGATTAATTCCAGGACCCCCATGGATATCAAAATTCACAGGTGCTCTAAACTCTTTTTTTTGTGTATGTGGTATTTGGGGGCTAAAGGCAGGGTCTTGTACATACTTTGCATCCCCAGCCTACTTTTTATTTTTTATCTTGAGATTGTTGTTAGGTGCTGTGGAGTCGGTATCTGACCCATAGCAACCCTATGTACAACAGGCAAAACAATGTTGTTACTGCTTCTCTGCTATTCATAGGGTTTTCAATGGTAGATTTTTTTGGGGAGTGGTTGCTTGGTCCTTCTCCCAATCCTATAGCACCTGGTGCTCCCAGGCAGTCTCCTATCCAAGTACTAACTAGGTCTGACCCTACCGGGATCAGATGCCACAGTGGTATGGCTGCAGGCATCTTGAGATAGGGTTTCGCTAAATTACTCAAATTGCCTTTGGTCTCAAGCCTGAAATCCTCCTGTCTTTGCCTCTTGAGTTGCTGAGATTACAGGCATGCACCACCATGCCTGGCCACTCCAGACCCAGGGTTGGATATGGGAATGAAATACGTTGATCAACATAAAGGTGCCACTCAACCAGTTGCTAACATATAGAGTTCATATTTGCCGTTATGTTATGCCTGAGTGCACCTTGATTGATTTTAACCTTTTTGTGAGAAATTATTTGAAATTTCTCATGCTAGAATTTAATTGTAAGTTTGTTTTACTGTTTGTTTGTTTTTTTTATTGATATTGACTTTTTTTTTTTTGCGGTGCTGGGGGTTGAACCCAGGGCCTCATGCCTGCATGCTTTGCAAGTGCTGGACCACTGAGCTGCACCCCAGCCCATTTTTTTTTTTTTACTGTTTGAGACAGGGTCTCACTAAGTTACACTGACTGCCTCTCGTCTCAAATTTGTGATCCTCCTGCCTCCACCTCCCGAGCCACTGGGATTACAGGTATGTGCCACCACACCCGGCTTTGATATTGAACTTCTAATATCAGACGAGTGCTGGGATAATTTGGAGACCTAAACTAAGGGGTGAAATTGGAGTCAAGTGGGAAGTTGAAAACATGTTAAACATTCAGTAATACAAAGTGTAGGGAGTTGTGGACAATGCCAACTATCACATAGACTTTCTTTGCCAGTGCTGTATTCTGCAAGCAATTAACTGTAAATGTCAACTATGTGTGAAATAAAAATCTGGAGTCTTAAAGATGTTTTAGTCCTTTAGGAATTTGAAATAGATTTTGTGGCTACTAAAAATTAGGAGAGTATAATACTTCTATTCATTTTTTTTTTCAGTGTTTGAAAGACATATGGTGATCCTGAAACCATAAGACAAGAAAACTTCTGGTGATTTCAGGGGAAGTTTGTCTACACTCAGGCTACAGTATTTTTAGCAAACATGATTGGACAGCGGGCCTGTGCCTGATCTCTTGATGGAGTGAAAATTTGAGCCAATGAAGCCAAATCTCAATAGCAAGCAGCATGCAGTGTACCTGCTTCTTGCTGATTGCAAACAGACATTTACAATGTGAATTTAAAATCAAGTGTCTCTTATTACTTACAGCTAAAGTGGCATCATAGATGTTTCCCATAATTAAGTGTTGCATTAAAAAATACTCCACTAGCCAGGTGTGGTAACATGCCTGTAATCTCAGCACTTGGTAGACCGAGGCAGGAGGATTGAAAAGAGTTCAAGGCCATCCTGGGCTGAATATCAAGTTCCAGGACAGCATGGGCTACAGTGAGAGACCCTATCACAACAACAACAATAACAACAACAACACTCCACTAGTGTCTACCATCTCCACCACTGTTAAGGAAGTTTCATTTTTGTGTATTTCCACTCTTTCCAAGTCCCTGTCTTCTGCACAGTCATGCCCTCTTGCTAGGTAATTCAGGCATGAGGTCTTGGAATACTTAAATCACAAACCTATGAAAAGGAATAAAACTATTTTCCCAGTCTCATGATGTCTTATAATTCAAAACCAACTAAAATGACTTTTACAAAACCTGAGGTAGACTGGGTGTGTAGCTCAGTGGTAGAGCACTTGCCTAGCATGTGCAAGGCCCTGGGTTCAATCCCCAGCTCTTCACCCTGCAACATCTGAGGATAATTTAGAAGAAAAGGTACACCTTCCATAACACATTTATAGTTATAAGATTTAAATCTTTTTCTGAGCAGGTACTTGTTGTAAATAATGAAGTAGGGGCCAAAATGCGAAACCAAAAAGCAGCTACATGTAGTTAGTAATTTCTAGTTTGAAGTATAACTGAATATTGTGGCTTCATATGTATTATTTTATATTATACTTTTTTCATTGTTGACAGTTTGGACTTTAATAAAGAGACATTCCATAGTTTTTAATATCACAAAAATAAGACTATTTGAACAGTGTATTCTAAAAAGCAATATACTAACTGAAGTGAATGCTTGTATATATTAAGATAGCCTTAAACCTTTTTCTCTAGTGCCTTAACTGTCAAGTAATTAAAACTTTTAAAAGCATAGGACTGTAGTCAGCATGCTAGACTGAGAGGTAAACACTGATGCAGTTAGAGCAGGTACTGATGCTCTCAGTGTTTAGCACTATGTTTCGCTGTGTTTTTGCTACAAAAGTGCAATATTAGACACTAGCTAGCTAGTACTGCTGCCTCATAACTCCAAAGATGAAAACAATTTGATTAAGTGCACATATTTCTTTGTTACTTATGTTGTCCTTTGCTTGGACGAAATGACATGCAGATTTTTGTGGCTGCTATTTTTATTTACTTTGCATTACCTTGATTAACACCTTAAATGGAGAGTCAAACATAACTCTTTGCCGGACCAGTGATGGCCCTTTAATAGCACAAAAAAAGAAATAACATTCGGTGAAAACTGATGAGAACTGGCACTTAAGATCAGAAAAAAAGTTTGTTGTACTTGATGCCTTAAGATGCTCTCTGCCCAAATCTCTGAAAGATAGGCAGTAATACCTATTACAATACTACTGAGTTTTTGTAGAATTGTTACATTTGATAATAAAACTTGCCTGCTTAATCTCAATGTTTGCTTTTTTTTTGATATTAGAATTGTGTGAGTCATTGAAATTTGCAACAAGTAGCCAGGTGCAGTGGTGCACACCTGTAATCCCAGTGACTTGGGAGGCTAAGGCATCCTGCATAACTTAGTGAGACTCTGACTCAAAACTGGGTTGGAGGTGCAGTGCCATGATAGAACACTTGCAAAGTATGTGCAAGGCCCTGGGTTAATCCCCCAAGTACAAAAAAAAAAAAAAAAAAAAAAAAATTCACAAGTATGACATTCAGATATTTGGTCCTTGCATGTTATTACTGAATCTCTGTGCTTGACAATTTGAAAACCTGTTTAAGCCACATAGAACTAGTAAAATCTAGAACTTTAATTCTTCTGAATCCAATATACTCCTTGTTTGTCCCAATTTGTCTTTAGTGATGCTGAGTTTTGTTTTTTATTCAAATTGCATCCATTTTTTAGGACCCAGGTTAAGTATTGCTGACTTCTGACATTTTAGAGGAATATGTATCATCAGTATCACCTACTTGGGATACATGTTCTTCTTAGACCTCAAGTGTATCAGGTTTTTTTGCAGTACTGGGGCTTGAACCCATGGCCTCGCGCTTGCATACTTTGCAACTGCTGGACCATTGAGCTGCATCCCAGCACCCCCCCCCCTTTTTTTTTTTTTACTTTTTTGAGACAGGGTCTCGCTAACTTATGCAGACTACCTCTGGTCTCCAACTTGCAATCCTCCTGCCTCTGCCTCCCAACCCACTGGGATTATAGGCGTGCACCACCATGCCCAGCTAGTATATCAGTTTTTAAACTAGAGTATAACCTCAATGTCTAGCACATCTCTGTTCACTCAGTATGTTATTGTTAAACATTCATTGAATGGTTCACCTGGGAAAGTTTTTCAGTCCTTGTCCTTGCCAACATCATTCACAAAAGTGTAGCAATCAGCCGGGCATGGTGGCACTTGCCTGTAATCCCAGCGGCTGGCGAGGCAGAGGGAAGAGGATCACAAGTTCGAGACTAGAGGCAGTCTGCGTAATTTACCAAGACCCTGTCTCAAAAAAAGTTAAAAAAAAAAAATGGGCTGGAGGCGGCAGCTCAGTGGTCCAGCACTTGCAGAGCATACAAGTGTGAGGCCCTGGGTTCAATCCCCAGTACCTAAAGGAAAAAAAAAAAAAAAGTGTAGCAATCGCTTTCAGGTTTTTATCAGCTTTGGGTCCTGCCATCCATCCCATCTTGCAAGGAACTGGCAGAATTCTCTGAGCAAGCTGTGGTTCTTTCCCAAGTTCCTCTTTGCTCTACAGGCACTTAATGCTAGGCTCTTCCCTTCTTTCTGCAGAATGAAAGTGGCCCTGGCTGAGCTACCATTCCTGTTCTTCATCTTCCTGGAATAGGGCCTGGTGCAGCTGTTGTCTTCAGATAGGAAAGTAGCAGTCAGGAGAATGTCAAATTGAGTAAGGGTGATGTGTAAGAAGGGAGAATGAGAGTAAAGGGTACAAGAATGTGTAAAAGACCTTAAAGTTTGATGTTGTAGGTTTATAGTCTTCCTTTCTCCTTTCCTCACTTCTTTGGGTGGGTGTGGGATTAATCCAGGCTGACCTTGAACTCCTAGGCTCATGTGGTCCTGGATAGCTGGGATCATAGTATACTGCCCCACCAAGTGTGGCAGTGTGATTCTTGTACCTCACTATCCACTGTGACTATGCAGTGCTTGAGATGTATTATATATAAAATAAATATTTGTTAAGTGAATAGATGTGCGTTGATTCCTGCAGGTGAAAGTTAACATGATTCTATAAGGTTTTAAGAATTTTTATCATCTTGGACTAGGGGTGTAGCTCCATAGTAGAGCACTTGGCCAGCATGCACAAAGCCCTGGGTTTGCTCCCCAGCACTACCCCATCCCCACACCAAAATGTTGCTAAACAGCAAAAAGTATTTTTCTTTAATACCATTTTGTTCATTTAAAATGTGTTAATCTAGTTGTTAGTGACGTGATTTTTACATTAAAATACAAACTCAGTCACTTTTTACACTGACCTACATATCAATATGGGAGAAAGGCCTGGCAATCCACTCCCAAGGCAATCCTGAAACAGCCATTGAAAACCCTATGAGGGTCGCTATGAGTCGGATACTGACCCGATGGCACCTAACAACAACAATATATCAATACACCTATTTTGGTACGAAATTTACCTGAACGTGATTTTGGTTGCTTCTGCCATCTGCTGGACACATAGTGATACTGGCTTTTCAGGATCCAATTCTCAAAGTAGATTTTAACAGGATTTAATGCACTGGGGTTTAGCTCAGTTGGTAGAGTGCACCTCTATGCAGCACAGCACAGCAAAAATGGCAGAAGGACATGGAAATCCACTCCCAAAGCAATCCCGAAACAATCAGCCATTGAAAACCCTATGAAGGTTGCTATGAGTTGGAGCCGACTCGAGGGCACCTAACAAGAAGCAGCAGGATTTAAAGAAAATTTGAGGGGTGCAGCCAGTACTGAGGAATGAAATGAGGGCCTTGCATATGCTGGGCAAGTGCTCTACCACTGAGCTATATCCTCATCCCTTTTTATTTTGAGACAAATTCTAAGTTGCCCAGGCTGGCCTCAACCTTACAATCTTCCCACCTCAGCCTCCAAAGTAGCTGGGATAACAGGCATGTCTGGTGGTAATTGTTCACCTGGCTAAAGTTTTCTTTTTCTTTGAAATCCTATCATAATGAATTTTCTTTTTTCTGTATTAAAGTGTCATGGTAATTTCCTCGTTGCATATACATTATTATGAGGATAAGTAAATTTTGGTGGAAAAGTCAATTTTAGTAGAATATCCCCCCCCCAAAAAAATCATTGTGCTTTTCTGTTTTTAAGATATATACATTTTGGAGTGTGATTGGTCCTCAACACATCAGGTCTGTACATGGTGGTAAATTATCTGCACTGGCTATTTAAGAAGGATTTCAGTGGCAGCCTCAGGACTATACTAGGCCAATCTAGTTCTGGCCTGAGTCCTTTGTAGGGTGATGACACAGCAGAAATAACTTCATTTGTCAGTGCTTTAGGAATGGAGGGTTTTTTCCTGCATTAATTGAAGTGAGGAACTCAAGAGTGTACTTGCCATCCATCTGCCTCCCTCTTTCAAAATAAAAATCCAGATGCGGTGTCTCATAATCCATGTGACCAGGGAGGCAGAGGCGGGAGGATTGTGCCTTAGAGGCAGCCTGCGAAATTTAGACCCTGTCTCAAGATAATAAATAAAAGGGAAGCTGAGAGTGCAGTTCAATGGCAGAGGGCTTGCAAAGTATGAGCAAGCCTCTGGGTTCAACTCCGCCAAAATAAAAGAATTTCATCTGTCCTTTTCATGGGCCAAGAAGGCCTAAGAGCGATCAATAAAAAGTGTCTTGTAGTGAGTCAGTATCAATCCCTATAAACAGGTTTCCCTTAGTTAGCAAAAACAAACCAAAACAAAAAACCCTCAGGATACTCAATTAAATGAGAATTTCAGACAAATAACAAGTAGTAGTTAGAGTTTATTTTTGTGGCACCATGGGATTAAACCCAGGGTGCTCCACTACTGAGCTGCACCTTCAACCTCTTTTTAAAAACTTTTATTCTGAGACAGGATCTCACTAAGTTTTGCAGGCTTCCTCTGGCCTCAATCTAAAGAGCCTCCTGCCTCAGCCTCCTGAGTTGCTGCGATTACACGTGTGCACTATGGTGTCTTGGACATTGCATTACATGGGCATGCCTATACTAATGTGTCTCAAGTTTCATCTGACAATGCTAATGTAATTCAGTTCAACTTTAAAGATACTTAGAGGGCTTACTATTTGAAAGAAGAGAGGGAAAAAGTCTGTACAAATTCAGCAACCTGTACTTACTAAGGAGCTTCACCTGGGAAAATCTTGATGATAGGCTACCTGGTACAAATAATGTTTTGCTTTATTTGTGAATATTGTTACATATAAACAATTTGGCTAAAAATGTCTTCATAGAGTTTTATTTATTTTGCTTTGATTTGCTTTTTAGCAGTAATTGAGTTTGAACCCAGTACATTTCACCATGTGAGCCAAGTGGTCCACCACTGAGCTGCACCCACCACCCCTTTTATTTATTCATTAATTTAATTTGATTTAATTTTTGTTTTTGAGAAAGGGCCTTGCTAAGTTAAGGAGGCTGCCTCTGACCTTAAGCCTGTAATCCTTCTGCCTCAGTCTCCTGAGTAGCTGGAATTACAGATGTGTGCCACAGTGCCAGAGAAAGGAAAGACAATAATTCAGAAAATGTTCTGCCTGTGATCCTTCTGCCTCAGTCTCCTGAGTAGCTGGAATTACAGATGTGTGCCACAGTGCCAGAGAAAGGAAAGACAGTAATTCAGAAAATGTTCTAAGATGTGTAACATAGCCAGTGCAAAAATATTTAAATAGAATGCATGTTTTCATGTATCCTACTTGAGGAGTATAGCCTCCAGTGTGACCTTATTGGCTTGCATGATTGCAGCTCTCTCGGTCGAAAAGGAGAACAGCAGATCCTAATGATGAATGGTAATAGAGAAAATGTATTACAGTGAATACACTGAGGTACAGTTTCTAACAATAAGGAACAAGTGATGCCTGCCTCAGAAACAACTGCAGGAGTAACTGATAATATATCCTGTTTTCCTCCCTTTCTAAAGAAAAAGTGCAATAACTAACGACAAACAGAACAAAACACCTTCAAATCAAACAATAGTGCTCATATTGTTGTTAGTTGCCATCGAGTCGGGACCAACTCATAGCGACCCTATGTACAACAGAACAGAACACTCCCTGATTTTGTGCCAGGCACATGATCATTCTTATGTTTAAGCCCATTGTTGCAGGCACTGTGTTAATCTATCTAGTGGAGGGTTTTCCTTTTTTTCATTGACCTGCCACTCTCCCAAACATGACCTTTTCCATGCATTGGTACCACCTGACTACATGTCTAACATATGTAAGATGCAGTCTAGACATCCTTGCCTCCAAGGAGCACTCTGATTTTACTTCTTTTAGGACAGATCTGCTGGTTCTTTTGGCAGTCCATGGTATATTCAGTATTTGTCTCCAGCACTATAGTTCAAAAGCATCAATTCTTCTTCTGTCTCCCTTATTCAGTGTCCAGCTTTCACAACCACATGCCACTGAAAATACCATGCCATAAGTCAGGCACACCTTCGCCTTCAATGTGACATCTTTACTTTTCAATACTTTAGAAAGGTCTTTTGCAACAGTTTTTCCCAATGCAATGTGTCTTTTGATTTCTTAACTGCTGCTTCCATGAGTGTTGTTTGTAGAAACAAGTAAAGCAAAATCTTAGACAACCTCAATCTTTTCTGTTTACCATGAAGTTGTGTACTGACCCAGTTGAAAGGATTTTTGTTTTATTGATGTTGAATCACAATCCACACTGAAGGCTGTGTTCTTTGATCTTCATCATTTAATGTTTCAAATCCTTTTCACTTTAAGCAAGCAGAGTTGTGTCATCTGCATAATGCAGGTTTTAATGAGTTTTCCTCCAGTCATGATGCCGTGTTCTTCTTCATGAAGTCCAGCTCCTTGGATTATTTGCTCAACATAGATTGAAGAGGAACAGTGAAAGACTACAGCCCTGATGTCCACCTTTCTTGACTTCAAACCAGGCAGTGTTTCTTTATTCTCTTTGAACAACTGCCTCCTGATCTGTGTACAGATTCCTCATGAGCACAATTAAGTGCTCATGGGTACTGCAAAATACACAACTTACCATGTTGTTCTTCTAAGCCACACTCATGGTTAGTGTTTCCTATTCCTGGGTTTGGTGGTGATGAAGATTAAACCCAGGGCCTTGCACATGCTAAAATGTCCTTTATCATTGAGCTATATCCAAAGTCTTATTATCAATATCTTTTAAGTCAATAGCCAATCTATTTGTATACATATACTCTCAGAGTTTAAATCTAAGATTAAGGATAAAACACGGGTGTAACTTGGTGGTATACCAGTTGCCTAACATGTGCCAGACCCTGGGTTCAATCCACATCCTACTAAACAAAATCAAACAGAGCATAATGGCAGTAAAGATGGATTGATCAATTCTGATTCAGATTTTCACAAAGAAGACATGTTTCAGAATAAAACAGAAATTTTGTTAATCAATAGATAATTAAGATTTTATTACATAATAAAGATTTTTAAAAAGTCCTTTAATACAAGAAAAGTTGACCTGATTCAAGGATTTCACACTAATTATGTTCTGTTGCTACTAATCAGATGAAGCCAATTTACCCAGAAAAATATTTTTAAAATGGATTTGGCATATATCTCTTTGATTTCAAGAAGATAAGTCCTTAAAAGGGCTTTTGTTTCATATTTTGCTCATATCTTGGCAGCATATAGTGCTTGGCATATAGAAAATATGATCAATTTCAAGATAGAAACCTCAGGAATCATCTTCAATTCATCATGTATCACATCCAGTTTGTCATCAGATCCTGCAGATTTCATTGCCAGTAGCTTTTGAATCCATTTTCTTTGAATATTTTTATTTTTATTGCCATATTTTAGGTCTTTATCATCTTTCCTGTTTTACTATTCTTAATCTACATTTCCTAAAGACTTAAACTTTTTTCTTGGTAGTGCTGGAAATTGAATCCAATGTCTCACACATGGCTAAGCAAGCATTCTACCCCAGTAGAGCTATATCCCCAGTACAAGTCTTAAATTCTTAAAACAATGTTTTATATTGCTCTTTGAAGGTATCCACTGCATGTGGAAGGGGGCTTCAATCTTTTAGAGATGGCAGAAAATCATATTGCTCTTTGAGAATGGTTTGTAAATGAAAGACCATTTGAGAAAATATGGCCTGTTTAACATTAGTCAAGGTGAACAAAAGGATATGAAATGATCCTTCGAATTTTGGAAGCTAACAGGTCATGGTTTGTAGTGATAAAATAATCAATAAAGTTATCATCTGAAGGTCATGTGTCCACTAGCCATGTGCATTTCCACCTCAAAGCAACTGGTCTTTTGAAATTATGGAATGACCTACTGAAAATTCAGCTATAATGCCCACCACAAGGCAACACCTTGAGCAGTTAGAGTTCTATCTTTTTGGATAAAGTATATATTTGGAAGAAAAAATGGCCTATTTTTCTCACAGCAGATCACACTGGTTTCAGGATAAGATATTCCATTCTAATCTTTATGTGGAGGTTTTAGGACCAAAGGAAGAATGTTTCCACGAGGAAGCACAAGCACTTGTTACTGATTTCTATTTAATGACTGAATATTATTTCACATGTCCATTTTTCATTTTAAGAAGTTATTTTTTTTCTCTCTAGCATTTTTCTTTTCTCCATTACTGTATATAGTTGTTTTAGGTGCTGTCGAGTGGGATCTGACTCATAGTGTCCCTAAGTACAACAGAATGAAACACAACCCAACACTGTGCCATGCACACAATCTTTTTGTTTCAGGCCATTGCTGTAGTCACTCATTTTGAGTTGTGCCACTTCAGCAAAAGGAGGTCCCAGAGGCTTTACTCCATTCCCATCATTAAGGTCGACTCCACTTTGAGGAGGCAATTCTTTCCCCATCTCTTGAATGCCTTCCAGCCTTGGGGGCTCATTTTTCGGCACTATATTTGACATTGCTTCTCTGCTATTCATAGGGTTTTCAACAGCTAATTGTTTCAGGAGTGAGCTTCCACGTCCTTCTCCCTAGTTTATCTTAGTCCGAGTAGCTCTGCTGGTATATAAGATACTGTGGCATAGCTTTCAGCATTACAGCAACATGCAAGCCCCTACAGCACAAGCTGACATGTGGGGTACTGTATATAGTTGTTGTTGTTGTTGTTGTTAGGTGCCGTCAAGTCAGTATCTAATTCATAGTGACCCTACATACAACAGGTGAAACACTATTGTCAGTGCTTTTCTGCTATTCATAGGGTTTTCAGTGGTGGATTATTTTGGGGGAGTGGGTTTCTGGGTCCTTTTCCCAAGCCTACAGTATCTGGTGTTCCCAGGCAGTTTCCCATCCAAGTACTAACCAGGCCCAACCCTGCTTAGCTTCTGAGATCTGACGGGATCAGATGCCACAGGGCTACGGCTGCAGGCACTGTATATGGTAGATAATAGGGAAATCCCATGGGGCAAGGGTACACAGACATGAGAGAGGACATTCTGATCTGTAGAGGAATAGGTTTATTGGTGGCAAGTAAAGAGGGGGGAAGGGGATGAGAAAAGAAGCCACTGGGCAGCAGTTGGTAGATGTGTACTGCTGCAAGAAGCTAAGGTAAGATTGGAGGTTGTGTAGGACTAGCAAGGCCTCTATCTCATTGGTGGGAGAAGTTTCCTTGCAAGAAGGGACGGAAGGAGTAAGCTTGGGAGGTTGGGAGATTTACCCTTCCATACTAGGTCATCAAATGATCTCTGCCCTCTCAGGACGTTGGATCTGTCAGGGGAGGGGCCCTTAATTCTTTCAGTATGCAAATAGATAATTAAGTCTACTGATCATCACCTTCAGGTGATCATAACCTCAAGCTTCTAGACTTGGAAAACAGCAACCTTTGGTGGCCACTGTGTTATATACCTTTTCCAACACAACTGATCTGATAACAGGACACTGGGGTATCTGTTGCTCATGTCCCAGATCCCTGTCCTATACTGTGATTTTCAAGGCCCATACTTTTTCTCTTGGCTTTGACCAGAGACCTTTTCTGATTCACTATTTTCTAACTCCTGATGCAGGGTTTGAAGGCAAAAGACATATTTAGGTTTATTACATATTCAGGCAGCCAAAGACTTTAGAGTGCCTGGAACTGTTTCTACACAACATTGAGAAATGATAGCTTCTCCTCAAATATCCTAATTTCATAAATATGCTTTCAGGAGAGTCTTGCTGCGTTTTAAGAAATGGATATCCATAATTACCCTGTGACTTCAGTGATTTCTGTGCTTTTTTTCTCCCACTCTATATTGAGTATTTTGTCAGTTCCTAAATTTTTTCCCAAATACTCTTGGTGTTTACTGAAGAATACCAGATACAATAAAAGCTAAGATATACACAGTATAACTATGTTCTACTGTTGTGTAATATTTATATGCATCTCTCCCCTCAGAGACCATAGTACTGTGTTTTTTTCCTAAGAATATCAAGACACGGAAATGTTTTCTTCCAGGAATATCAAGAAATGCAGATGTTTTGTTTAATCACTTTTGGTGATTGGCATAAGCTTTTAGTAATGATCCAGTGTCCTATTAAGCCAGGCGTGGTGGCCTCTGCCTGTAATCCCCGCACTTGGGGCAGGAGGCTCTGCAATTCCTAGCCAGCTTGGACTACATACCAAGCCCGTCTCAAAAATCTAGTAAGCCCAAGAGCTCATTCAGAACGTCTTGCTCCGCTCAGAAATTACCGTGAGAATGCAGCAGTTCGAAGCCCGGGTTCCAGTTCTACCTCTGACTAGCTCTGTGACTTGCTGTGTGCTGGACGTCAGTTTCCTGTTTGTAAAATGGGGCGGGGAAGCTGGGTCTGGCAGGTGTAGCTGATGACTGACCCCCTGAGTCGAGTCACAAAGTCATGGAAAGCACTGTCTGGCCCCCGCTTTGTGGAAAGGACACACAAGAGTGGCGCTGCAGCGGACACCACAATCCTCGCTTCTCCCCGAGGAGCAAGTAAAGAGATCCAACCGCGCGTAGATCCCCCCGCCCACCGAGTTACTTCCCGCGCATGCCTGGGCGCCCCAGCAAAAAGCTCCGGCTACCCTCAGCTCCCGGCACTCTGGTTCCTGGGCCACCCGGGGACGCAGTTGGCGGAGACACAGGAGGGGGGGCGGGTCAGGAAGTGGGGGCGCGGCGGCCGGGAGCGTGCCGGGGGAGGCTGAGGGGTTGGGCGACCTGAGGGAGGCTGACACTGGCTGCACGGGAGCCGGAGGGCCTCCCGGGTCTCCGCGGAGACGATGGCGGAGGAAGAAGGTGATGGCCTTGGGGACCAGCGCGCCAACTGCCGCCCACGGTCTCGGGAGAGGGGCGAAGGCGCCAGGGGCTCCAGAGGCCTGAGCTGCGGGCAGCCAGGAGTCGCCAAGGCGCGGGGAAGGCGAGGAGCGGGTAGCCGGGAGTTTGCGGAGAAATTCGGGAGGAGCAGGGTGAATAGCCCAAAGTTTTGTCTGCGGAAGTGGGAAGCAAAGATGGAGCTTAAACTTGGGAGTCAGAAGCAAAAGAGAAAGCTGTGGGGGGAGTGGTTGAGCAGAGGGTTATGAACTGAGCATTAGTGGAGGGAGGGAGCTGGTTTGGTTTAGGAAATGTAGGTTTGGGTACAGAGTGCATATTTGAACGTGGTTGTTTAACCGAATGCCCTTCATTCAGAATGCGCTCTTTAAAGGTTTGTGGATGGCTACAGTCCCAGGACGAGAGGGGACGCACGCCGCTGGGCTAACTAAAGAGAAACAGGGATTTGGGATAAACATGGGAAGGTGAATTGGGAGGGGACGAACAAGTTCACTTACAGTTTAGGGGATAATAGAGAAGGGTAGAGGCATGTGAGTCATTTTGGGAGCTGTGGAGGCCAGATGGATTTTCAGGGTGAAAGTCGATGGACTGAAAAAGTTTTCCATGCCCCTTCAGGGCTAATGCTAAGCAAATTAATTCAGCCAGCAGTGTTTATTCATAGTATATGATAGGCGTGAGAGAAAAATGGGAAGCTGGAAGAGATGTATCAGCTAATGATAGATGGGATAAGTAAGTATTCCCGGCACAGCTACTTCATGATACCCCTACTAGTTTGGGGAACAGCTATACATGACTGAGCACTTAGACTTGACCCACTCGACTTAGCAGTTAGATTTTCCATTCTACTGGAAAATGAGTTTTTTTTTTTTATGAAGTGAAATTGTGAATGTGATAGTAAGTTGATCTAATTTAGATTTAAGCGTTTTTGAACTAAGTGCAAGAAGGGAGTTTGAATAATTCATTGGAAAGCAGTTAATTAAAAAAAAATTAAGTGTGCTAGGTGTGATGCGTCATACCTGTAATTCCAGCACACAGGATGGTGAGACAGGAAGATTGATGTGAGTTCCAGGCCAGCCTGGGCTACACAGTGAGACCCTATCTCAAAACAAAACAAAAAAAAGAAAAGTGTAAGAAGTGTTTACTGCTCTGTGACTTAATGCTTCATTCTCATGATATTGCTTGCTTCATACGTACCTCTTTCTTTGAGTTTTCTGTGTTAAAGCTAATTCAAATTTAAGACATTTGCAGCTGGGTGTGGTGGCGCACGCCTGTAATCCCAGCGATTTGGGAGGCGGAGGCAGGAGGATCACAAGTTCGAGACCAGAGGCAGTCAGCGCAATATAGCGAGACCCTGTCTGCAAAAAGTAAAAAAATGGGCTGAGGATGCAGCTCAGTGGTCCAGCACTTGCAAAACATGCAAGCTCACGGGCCTGGGTTCAACCCCAAATACCGCAAAAAAAAAAAAAAAAAAAAAGGCATTCTACCTAAAAAAACACCCTTGGGTTTTAGCTCTGTTGGTAGAGCATCTGCTTTACACTCTCCATGGACCCGGGTTCAATGCCCAGCACTGTAAAATTAGGAGAAGGATATGGCAGTCCACTCCTGAAACAATCCCAAAAGCAATCAGCAATTGAAAACCCTATGAAGGTCGCTAACAACCACCTAAAAACAGCTTCATAATCAAGGTATTTGTAGTTGTTAAGGAAGAATATAATTCCATTTGTTTCCTTGATTTTTATCTGTGGTTGCAATATATTATCATCTGAAATAGTTCTTGATGTGTTTTGCTTTTCTGACTGGCTAGAAATCTATGGGAATAGTTTGAGAAACTAGCTTGCATGTTCACATGAGCATTTTCATGGTTTAAGCATGAGCATTCTAAAAGTCTTTAATATGGTACATCATGTAAAAATGTTCTTTAGGAGATTGTACATTGACCTAATACCTGTGATGAGGAACCAATTAAAAGACTACAATTTTCGCTGAGTGCCATGGCACATACCTGTAATCCCAGTGACTCTGGAGGCTAAAACAGGAAGATCATGTGTTTAAGGCCAGAGGTAGCCTCTTGCTTGTAATGATAATATTTATAGCAAACATGTCTATGTGTCAGGCATTGTTCTGAGTACTTTCCATTTATTTAGCATTCTATTTTTTCAAAGTGCACATTATCTTTTATTCATTGTTTTAAAGTTACACTGCCCTATACTATTTGTATCCAGGTATTATTTTTATGTCTTTTTGCTTGTTGTTCTCATGCACTTGGATCCTCTTCATTGTTCAACTGTTTCTCTAAGTAAATACTCTTTGGGAATCTCATCTTCCAAAAATAATCTCATCTTCCAAAAAATATCTTCCTTGATGCAGTAGCACGACAATGGTGTTTATATTTATACTTCCTGAAAGAACTATTAGAACAAAGAAAGAAGTGACAAACTTTCAGTAGAATGGTATTAACATTTTGCTTGGAAATTACTATGTATAGTCTTGATAGATATTTTCAAGCGTTTTTGTAGTCCTACTATTTCATTTGAAGATCACTGGACCAAAGACTGAAATAGCAGATTATTTCTGTGGACATGTAATCATCTTTATTTAGTTTGGCCTTTTCTTTATAATGCTAAGAATGTAGTCTATTGAAAAGTGAACTTGAGTTCCATCCCAGAGATTTCCTATGATAATCATTGAGCTGCCTGTTACTTTTGCCTTTGCTATTTTTCCACCTAGAAATGCCTGATTTTTTCTTTTTCTTTCTTCCTTTTTCTTTTTCTTTCTTCTCTGTCTCTCTCTGTCTCTCTCTCTCTCTCTTTTTTTTTTTTTTTTTTTTTTTTTTTTTTTTTTTTTTTTTTTTTTTTTTTTTTTTTTTTTTTTTTTTTTTTTTTTTTTTTTTTTTTTTTTTTTTTTTTTTTTTTTTTTTTTTTTTTTTTTTTTTTTTGTTGTTGTTGTTACTCAAGGGTTGACCCAGGGCCGTGCACATACTTTGCAAGTTCTCTGCCACAGAGCTGCACCTGCAAACCCCCTTTATGTTTTTTATCTTGAGACAGGGTCTTGCTAAGTTACACAGGCTGCCTCTGGTCTCCAATTTGCACTCCTCCTGGTTCTACCTCTGGAGTCACTGGGATTACAAGTGTGCACCACCAAGCCTGGCTTTTTTTTGGGGGGGGGGGTGGTCAGTGTTAGGGATCAAACCTAGGGTATAAGTGTTCTACCACTAATCTACATCCCCAGCCATTGGCTTCGTCTTTCAACTATGAAGTTATATGACCAGTATAAAGGAAATGAGGTGGAGTTTGTATCCAATTTTGTTCATTGGTGCCAGTCAAAGGTTAATTTTAGTAGCAAAATTGAAGAAATTGGCTAAATATTGTTTTTCCCAGGTTGTACTTTTTGCTCCTACAATTTAATGTCACTAAAATTGACATCGTAAAATCAATGCATGCATTCAATATAGATTATGCTTTGTCCTTGAAAAAATAAATCGTACCTTAAAATGTATGGTATCTTAGAATTAAGAAAATATAATATTACAGATTCTTTATAGATTATTCATTTGTACGGTCCTTGATCATTGATAATACAGATTCTTGAGAAATAGCTGTTAAGATTGCATACTTCATAGAATATTTTGAAATCTGCAAAAATTTTGTACTTTTATTTTGAGACAGAGTCTTGCTTCATAGCCCAGGATGGCCTGGAACTCAACTATAAATCTCAGGCTGGCCTTGAACTGGTGATCCTTCTGCTTCAGCCTGTTTGAGTCCTGGGATTACAGCCATGTGCCACCATGCCTGGATGTAAATTGTACTTTTATAAATAAAATCAACGTATGTGCACAAGGAGAACACTTTACAGTCCCTGTAAAGTAATATATTTGATAAAGAAAAATTTTAAAAAGGAAAATGATAGTTTTGGGGTGAGTAGTTTTTTGCGGGGGAGCTGGATTATCAAATCGAGGGTTTTGTGCATGCTAAGCATGTGCTTCCAACTCCTGTAAGAACGCTTGTTATGTGATTATTCCCTTCTGAGTTTATCTTTATCTTAAATGTGTATTTTTAAACTCTAATGGAAATGACCTACCTAGCTAGCTCATTGGTCATATATATACAATACATTCATTAACTCATCATTAACTTAATAGATTTGTTGATTTCAATTAATTTTTTAAGTCCAATAATTTTAATGTGTTTGATCATACAAGTATAATTACTAAGTAAACTTCCTGGGGTTATATTTTCCCCTGTATTCTTTTAAGTAAAACTAAAAATAATAACTTGCTTTTGAAGAATTTTTTAACTTTACATAAACTTATTCTTGACTGCTTCTGTTTTTTGGCTTACCCCAAAGCAGAGTAACAATTAAAATAGCAGCATGGAGAAGAAATACAGTAATGTTTATTACTTGACCCAGATTTACATACAAAAATACTTAAAATCTAAGATATGGCTTTTCTAATGTAATGTCATTTCACTGGCTTTACTACTTAACATGACTATAGAACATATGGTAAAATAGGTAAAAAATTAGGCTAGTCAGACTGAAACCACTAAATGTACAGTTTTTTTATTATACTAATCTTTGAAGCTATTTTAACAACCATATGAATTTACTACGAAACAGTTTAAAAATACATTTATTTTTCACAGTAAACCTAGAGAACCATCTATCTAATCAACAGCAGCAGCTGATTCATTTCTCCTTTTTGACTCTTTTATTTAACTTACATTTTATAGCCTAAAACCATTACCAAGTAAAAAGAAAAACCTCTCTTCACTTGGACCACATTACTTGACATGGACACATTGAACTTATGCTATGGTTGTCTACCCTACAATATAATTAATTCTTGGGAAGAAAAATAGTTACATTATCTTTTTTTTTTTTTTTTTTTTTTTTTTGGTACTGGGGGTTGAACCCAGGGCCTCTTGCCTGCATGCTTTGCAAGTGCTGGACCACTGAGCTGTGCCCCCAGCCCATTTTCTTTTTACTTTTTGAGACAGGGTCTGGCTAAATTACACAGACTGCGTCTGGTCTCGAACTTGAAATCCTCCTGCCTCCCCCTCCCAAGCCGCTGGGATTACAGGCGTGTGCCACTGCGCCCGGCAATAGTTACATTATCTATAGTGAATTCCTGTTTGATTTGGAACTTAGTTTATTGGTTTGGAGTTACTGCATTGTGTTTTTTATTAGAGTTAGCAAAGGAAGATAGTTTAATATTAGGAAAATTTTCTGAGAGCTTTCTGCATAAATTATAGGAATCTTTATAGGTTTAGCCTATTTCCTGGATCTATAAGAATGTACACTTGCTGTGATACCATGCCATTGTGAAACTCTACAGAACTCTTAGGACTATTTCAAAACAACCAACCAACCAACCAACCATGAAGTACAGGGTTTTGTTTTTTTTTTTTTTCTTCAGTACTGGTGGTTGAACCTAGGGGCTTTGTGCTTGTGTGCTTTGCAAGTACTGTACCACTGAGCTGCACCCCCAGCCCATTTTTTTATTTTTTGAGACAGGGTCTCACTAAATTACAGATTGCCTCTGGTCTTGAACTTTCAATCCTCCTGCCTCTGCCTCCTAAATCACTGGGATTACAGGCATGTGCCACCGCACCCAGCTGAAGTATAGTTTTATGATCACAGCATTGTATTTTGATATTTTAAAATTTGTTAATCCATGAATGATGCATTTGATACTCTCAGATAAGTAAAATAGTAAGTTAAATAATGTCTTGACCCCCAATCATTCTGGAAGAGTTTACTTATTTTGGGATATTTTTAAAATACCATCCTCTCAGGAGAAGAACTCTCAAAATGTGAGTGGTACTAGTGAATTGATGCTTTTGAATTATGGTGCTGGAGACAAATATTGAATACCCCATAGACTGCCAAAAGAACCAACAGATAGATCTGTCCTGGAAGAACTGCAACCAGAGTGCTCCTTGGAAGCAAGGATGGCTAGAATGTGTCTTATGTATTTTGGACATGTAGTCAGGAGAGAACAATCCCTGGAGAAGGACATTATGTTTGGGAGAGTGGCAGGTCAATGAAAAAAAGGAAAATCTCCACTAGACACACAGTCTGCAACAATGGGCTTAAACATAAATAAGATCATGTGCCTGGTACAAAACCAGGGAGTGGTTTGTTCTGCTGTACATAGGGTCGCTATGAGTTGGACCTGACTCGATGGCACCTAACAACAACAACAACAACTGGTGATGGTAGAGAGCTGATGTTAACTTTTTAAAAAAATTTATACTAAGGACAGTTTTGCGTGGAGTGCTAATATAATTACAAAAAATTTTACCTTTGGTGCTAATAGGTCTCAGTGTGACTTGCTTTAGTATGATAAAAGTTAATCAACTTGGGATACACATGATTGATACACACATTGCAATAACATCTTAAATGTTTTAAGGACCAACTGAAGAACTGCGCCAAAGAAGAAAGCCAAAGTCTTCAGAAAGTCAAGAATCTTCCAACAAAGAGAAAAGCAGTGGCACTTCAATTCCTGAAAGAGCTCCAAAACGTAAGTTAGATAGATTTGGAGTTTTTATATTACTACTAAAATAATTACACTAGAAAGCATGTTTTAATATTTTAAATATATGAGCTTTTTGTTTTGTTTTCAGTGCTGGAGATTGAACTCAGAGCTTTGTACATGCTAGGCAAGCACTCTACCACTGAGCTACACACCCAGCCTATATGAACATATTTCAAGATTAAGTACATAGTTAACTTTCGTTGTTGTTAGGTGCCATTGAGTCGGTATCCGATTCATGGCGACCCTACATACAACAGGTGAAACAGTATTGTTACTGCTTCTCTGCTATTCATAGAGTTTTCAGTGGCAGATTGTTTTTTGGGAGTGGGTTGCCAGTTCCTTCTCTCAAGTCTACAGCATCTGGTGTTCCCAGGAGGTCTCCAATCCAAGTACTAACCAGGCTCGACCCTGCTTAGCTTCTGAGATCTGATGGGATCAGACACCATAGTGGTACCGCTGCAGGCTAACTTTCGTTAGGTTTTGCTATGTAACAGTCCCTAAATCTCATTGCCTTTAGATAAACCAACCAACCTATCTTCCTTCCCTCCTCCTTCCTTTTTCTTTCTTTCTTTTTTTTCTTCCTTTCCTAGGGTGGTGCTGAACCCAGGGCCTCATGCATACTTTGCATGTGCTCTGCCACTGAGCTACACCCCCAGCGCTTTTTTATTGATTTTTTAAACTGAGACAGAGTCTTGCTAAGTTACACAGGCTGCCTCTGGCTTCAAACCTTCAATCCTCCTGCCTCCACCTCCCAAGTTGCTTGGAATACTGGCATGTGCCACCACGCCTCGCTGCAAATATTTATTTCTGATTCGTATTGCATATTGTGACCACAGGTTAGTTCATGTAGCTTCCCATACCATGAAAGAACAGCTCCTATTTGGGACATGTTTATCTTGGGACAGAGGAAAAAAGTAGGAGAGCAGCTAGAATCATGTAGTACCTCATAAAGTTTCTGCTGAACCGGCACACTGTCACTTGTACTCCTATTCTCTTGGCCCAAGCAAGTCATGGTTAGTCTAGACAATGGGATACAGAACTATACTGTGATTATAGGGAAGAGTTTCAGGACACTTGGTACTGGGCAGAAATGTATAATCTTTTTATATTTATTTATTTATTTATTTAGTCATGCTGGGGATTGAACTCAAGGCCTCACGCATGTTAAGCACTCACTCTGTCATGGAGCTACATCTCTAGTCTCTAGCATCTTTCTATAGGGGAGGAGAAAATGTTTGGGAATAATAACACTCTGCCACACACTATCCTTTTGGTCATAAATATTTTCTTCTCTGTGTCAGAGAAAATACACTCACAACCTCTGCCACTCTAAGCTCATAGCATCAGTCTTGAAACTCAAGGTCATCTTATCTACATCAGCTCAGCTATGTCTCATTTTGATCCCAAGACCTATGAACTAAAAAGATAAGGTATCTACTCTCTGTCAGGATCTCCAAGACCCCTCCTATGTTCAGTGATTAACTTGAAGGACTTACAGATCTTACAATATATTTGTACTTACAGCTATGATTTATTACAGTGATAATACAAAACAAAATCAGCAAAGGGAAAAGGTCTGTGTGGCAAAGTCTGCACTTCCAAAATTCCTTTCTCAGTAGTGTCACACAGTATGTACTTGGTTCTTTCAGTAATCAAATTGTGACATTTGTGGTTGTGTCAGCCAGAGAAGCTCATCAGTGACTCGATACTCAGAGTTTACTGGGAACTGGTCATGCAGGTACCCTTTTTCTACCACATACCAAAATTCTAGACTCCCAAGAGAAAAGCATAAACCATTTTGTATAAACAGATTAGGCATAATAAACCACCCTTATCAGTCTGTGAATGGTATAAACTCTCTGAAATCCAAATTCCAAGATGCTAGTCAAGAGCCTACCTTGCAAGCAGGCCCTTCTCATGAAAGCATTCTCAGGTCTGGATTGATAACTCCTTTCTCCATGTTCCTTCTCTCAGTATACACTGTTGGACATATACAGGATTATCATTATCAGTGCTTCCATTTGAAAGAAAGAATATGAAGCACACATTAGTCATTGGTCCATAGCAATTCTGAAATTCCGCTAAGCCAATGAGGTCTCCATGTCCTGGGACAGAGAATGTTTTGTGATTATGTACCAGTTGTGTTCCTTGGGAGTTGCTTCCTGTTCATTGTTCTCCATGGTCCTTGGCTTCATTCCCCAGAGGACCTTCCTTTTCTATCATCATCTGTATCTGAACATGTCGTTGAAAATATGTCATCCTTAGGGTCTGAACAGCTTTCTTTCTTAGATTGCTTTCTTAGATTGTTTCCTACCCATAGAAAGTTAAGGGCCTGTATATATTTGCTCAGATAAGATCAAGGTGCTGGGCATGGTTGTACATGCCTGTAATCTCAGTACTTGGAAAGCTGAGGTGGGAGAATTGAGAGTTCAAGGCCAGCCTGGGCTACATGGCAAGATCCTGTCTCAAAAAAAAAAAAAAAAAAAAAAAATATATATATATATATATATACACATATATTTATATATATATATATTTTACAGCAATGGGTCATCTCTAGGTCTAGTTCAGTGGCTGGCAGCACCAAAGAAAACTATTTTTAGAGGCTGAGAAAATGAAGATTTGTAACACCAGTGGAAATCTTTGCCTAAAATCATAATTTCACAAGGGTTTACAAAATTATATTTTTCTATTTTCATTGGCTACAGGACTTTGGACATGCTAGGCAAGTGCTCTACCACTGAACTACATCCCCAGCTCCCATTTTCTAAGTCTTAATTTAAAAAAATGAAAATAGGAAAGATACACATTTAGAAACTCTAAAGTACTTTTGTCAAATTGCCACCATAGATTAGTTTTCATACTAGTTTTTTATAGTTCCTATTATAGTTAGCATTGCTTTAACTATGTCATATATTTTTGTAAATATGTTCATGTAGCACAATAATAATATTTGATATTTGCTACACCCTTAATATGTACCAGTTTTGCCAAATGATGTTGGTAACAGGATGTAAATATGTTATTAAAAATAGGAATTTTAAAGCAATTGTATCACTGTGGTATTATTGTTTGTTTTATTGGGTGGTATTCTTTAAACAATTTAAAATACTTTTCAATTTAGTGATATCTCTTCTTTTTGATAAATAATAACCTTTTGAAAATGGCTAAATGATTTTTTTGTGTGTATGTTTTTCAGTGCTAGTGATCAAACTCAGACCTTTACCCATGCTAGGCAAGGACTCTACCACTGAACTAAACCCCTAGCTCTAAAATTGTTTAATCCAATAAATTGACAAGTTGATTTCTACTAATTTGTCAGCCATTCAATAATGGAACACTGGGTTTCAGTCTCTTTATACTTAATGGCTATAGCAGTACTCAATCATTCCTATGTTTACAGAATCCAAATTGTGTTCTGTTACTTCATTAAGAAGTAGTTGCATGTATACAACATAATCATCAAAACCAATTGAATTATATACCATAAAGGGCTGTAGTTTATAGTATATAAGTTATTCTTCAAAAGGAAAAAAACTCAATAGTAATTTTGAATCAACCTGTATATTTTCTTCATATATTGGATAGTACATTCCTTTGCTTGCTTTTTAAAATTAATGAACATTAATTTTTTTTACCATCTTAACCATTTCTAAGTGTACAGTTCTTCTGTGTTAAGTATATTTATCATGTTAAGAAGCAGATCTCCAGAACTTTTTCATCATGCAGAATACAGACTTTAATTTTTGAAACCATTTTAAATTTACAGAATTGAGTAGATGGTATGAATCTCCATATTACATGCTCCCACACAGAGTTCCTGTTATTAACATTTACTTCAGTGTGTATGTTTGTTAAAACTAATGAACCAATATTGACACATTTCTATTAGGTAAAGCCTATTCTTTATTCAGATTTTCTTATCTTTTACCTAATGTCCTTTTTCTTTTTTAGGTCCCCATATAGGGTACCACATTACTTTTAGTTGGCATGTTTTCTTAGGCTCTTCTTGGCTATGACAGTTTCTTAGGCTTTTCTTGTTTTTTATAACCTTGATATATAACCTTTTTAGGTATACTTGTCCAGGTATATTGTAGGATGCTCTTCTATTGGAATTTATTTGGTGTTTTTCTCAGGAATAGAGTGGGGTTATGGGTTTTGGGGAAGAAACTATTGAATTAGAATGCCATTTTCATCACATCATATCAAGGGTATGTATTGCCTTTTGATTACCTTTAATATGCTTTTTCAGATGTATTATTTCAACGCTTTGCAAAGATTTTCATTGGCTGTCTTGCAGCAGTTACTAGTGGTATGATGTATGCTCTGTACTTATCAGCATTCCATGCACGGAAATTCTGGTTTTCCAACAGGCAGGTAAGAAGAAAGAATTGTGAGCATATGAAAAGCATTTTAGTTTTTAATACTAATTTGAGTAATGTGTTTTCTAGCAGTCAAAATATATGTGTGGTAAGTATGTCAAGTGCTATCTTATTTATGGCTATTAGAAACAAAATGCTGTAGAAGCTCTTTTGAAAATATAGTTAGCCTCAACTTTAAAATATGCAATAGGATATTTCATAAAATAGAAACTATAAGGTGCTCTTCTTGTACAATTAATTTGTCTGGGACTGTTCTAGAAGAACTTGGTCCTGGTGTATGAGAACTGGCTGCAAGGTGTTGTGAGACAAAAGATAGAGACAGGCAGATCCAGGATTGTACAGAGTATAATGTGTACAGGAGCATGTCCTAGCTGGCAGCAAGTCAGGTGGATCCTTGCAGTTTGGCTCAGACTAGGGGTGTTGGCATCTGATTTTGTCAAATCTCAGAAGCTAAGCAGGGTTGGACCTGGTTAGTACTGGGATGAGAGATTGCCAGGGAATACCCAGTGCTGTAAGCTTGGGGAAAGGATCTGGTAGCCCACTCCAGAAAAATTTAGCTGTCAAAAACCCTATGAATAGCAGAGAAGCACTGCCATAGTGTCAGGTGTGGAACGGTGTCAGGTAGTGTTTCGTTTTGTTGTACATAGGGTCGCTATGAGTCTGACCCCACTCGACAGCACCTAACAACAACAGGGGTGTTGTATAATGGACAGCATAAAGGTAACTATCTAAGCCAGAATGTACTTGGTTTATCTCAGGTTAATATCAAGGACATTCTTGGTACTGATGATGCCAGGGTACAGGTTGTAAAGTTCCACATACTGCTCTAAAGGTTTTGTCTATTTATAGTGTGCTGGGAAACTATGAGAGAAGAGATCAGGGTTATCCAGGAGCAGTCATGGCAGTTACAACTCATGATGGCTGTGGTCAGGTCAAACTGAGTCCCTACAAGGACTTTCAAAACAATGAAGTGTCATGATGGAGTTTAGTCAGCATATTAGTAGTTTTAGTAGCTCATATTTCAGAAAGAATCTGTGGACTTTCAGCATTAAAATATTTTAATTTTTATGTTATATAATTAGAATTTTTTTGGAGGGTTGAAAATGATTAGCAGGTATAATAGTATTTATTAAGATATTGCCTCATACTACTATGTTTGATGTTTGGCATTAACTTATGTATAATTGCACACTCTTTAGTCTCTATAGCTATGTTTGTAATGTCATCATTTGACTTTTGAATAAGTTTGTTTTCAAAAATTCATGTGACTTTATAGAGTTCTTAAGTTTTTTCTAACTCAAACTGATTTCTTTTTTGTCATTGTTCTTATTGTTGAGCTAGTAGTTAAACTGATTAAATGTTTTTAGCCATTAATTTATCTAACTATCAAAACATTTAACTGAATAAATATTGACTATACCTTTGTTGGTCTACAGCCATACTACCCTGGCCTCCAGTCTGGTATGATCTTGGAAGCTAAGCAGACCTGGGCCTGCTTAGTCCTTGGATGAGAGACTACCTGAGAATACCGGGTGCTATAGGCTTGGGAGAAGGACCCAGCAGCCCACTCCTGAAACAATCAACCATTGAAAATCCTATGAATAGCAGAGAAATACTGACATAGTGCTGGGCATGGCACAGTGTCGGGTAGTGTTTTATTCTGTCGTACATAAGGTCGCTATGAGCCAGACCTGACTTGACGGCACCTAACAATAATATACCTGTATTGATTTAGCTATTACTAGAGTACAAATTTTTTCCTTAAAAACTTTGTGTAGTGTAATAGTAGTTCCTGATACCAGATACATCTGGGGAGCTTTCAAAAATTTTGACCTCCCTCTCAGAGGGAAGGTTATTTTTAGGTTGGTGGTGGAAAGTGGCTGGGATCGGTATATCAAGAAATAATTCTAGATGATTCTATCTTGTAGACAGAACTGAGAACAACCAAAGGATTGAATACAGAAGGCATTCATCAGGATCTTTGTTTTTCTTTCTTGTCTTTTTTTTTTTTTTTCCCCCAGTCCTAGGGGGTTGAACCCAGGGCCTCAGCCCATTCTTTTTTTACTTTTTATTTTGAGACAGGGTCTCACTAAGTTACGCAGGCTGCCTCTGGCCTCGAATATGTGATCCTCCTGTTCCCACCTCCTAAGTTGCTGGGATTACATGCATGAGCCACTGCACCTATCTGTGTAATCTTTGTTTTTCAAAGTATTGTGTATGGGCAAGGAGGATTGGCATTGGGAGCTTATTCAGAATTTCAACTCTCAGACCTACTTTAGAATCAGAATCTACATTTTGGTAAAGTCCATAGGTGTTTCATATGCATAGTATATTCAAGAAGCACTGATTGAGAGCTTGGAAAGAAATAAATCTGTTTCTATTAAAAATATATATATATATATAAATTGGGAATGGAAACCCAAGGTAAGACATCAGCAGATTCAGTATCTAGTCAGGATCTGCTTCTTTGTTCATAGTTGGCCATCTTTTGCTATGTCTTCACATTGGTAGAAGGGGCAAGAGATCTCTCCTCTTTTGTAAAGGAACTAATCTCATTTATGAGGCTTGTGTCCTCATGACTTAATTACTTCCCAGATGCACCACTGCTCTATACTATCACAGTGGAGCTTAAGTTTCACTGTATGAATGGGGGAGGGGCGGTGAACAACAGAAACATCCTTACCTGTTTGTTGTTGTTAGGTGCCATCAACTTGATCCGACTCATAGTCACCCTATGTACAACATTCCCTGACACTGTGCCATGCCTGGCACTGTATCAGTGTTTCTCTGCCATTCATAAGGTTTTCAAGGTCTAATTGTTTCAGGATTGTTCTTGGGAGTGGGCTACCAAGTCCTTCTCTTTTTGTGGTGCTGGGGATTGAACCTAGGACCTCAGAAAATGCAGAGCAGCACTCTTCCAACTGAGCTAAACCAGCCATTTCTAAAGGGGGAGGAAAGGGTTTATTAGTTAAGTTGATCTGGAAAAGATTTCCTCTTAGAGATTCACAGTGCACAATATATATGGAAACTCTGAAAAGTTTTACGATAAAGGAACTCATATAACTTTAATTCAGCCTTTCTCAGAACTTAACTACAGAGAACAGGCATCTTGATCTGAACACCATAATTTGCATATTGGTGGCACAACATCTGCAATATATGGATGTGATGAAACCTATTCTTGCCTAAGCTGGAAATATTAGGGTCATGTTTTAAATGTTGTTCTGATTTGAATCTGAAATGTCCCTCAAAGATCACGTGTTTAAACATTTGGTCTCCAGCTTCTGGTGCTGTTTGTAGACACTAAGGAACTTTGGAGTTGGGACATAGCTTTGCAGAAACAGGTGACTGGGGGTGGGCCTTTGGAGGTTTTATGCGACTCCTCAGTACTGGTAGCTCTCCCTGTTTCTGATCTGCCATGATGTGAGATCAACTCCCACAGGCCCTGCTACCTGCCCTACTGCCATGCTGCCCTATCTCTGTGAACTGGAATTCTCTGTGAGCCCAATAAATCATTCCTCTCATAAAAAAACAAAACAAAAAAGAAAATAACAGCAAATATCACTTCAGAAACAAAACAAAAAGCAAAACAACAACAACAAATATCACTATAGAGCTTTATTTATTTATTTACGGTCAGAGTCTCACTGTGTAGCCCAGGCTGGCCTCAAATTCATTATCCTCCTGCCTCACCCTCCCAAGTGCTAGGGGTGCTGGGATTACAGGCACTCATCACCACGCCAACACTCTTTTTAAGTAACATCCGTTGACATCTTAGGAAGTTCAAACTCTGGAAAAGGTACTCCATTATCTTTAGTTTTTGTTTTAGTTGATAAATACAGATTGAGTATCCCTTATTCATAATGCTAGGGATCAAAGTGTTTTTAGATTTTAGAATATTTGCACATACATAATGAGATATCTTGGGGAGAGGATCCAAGCCTCGACACAAAATTCATGTAATTTCATATGTACTTTATACACATAGCCTGAAGGTAATTTTATAGAGTATTTCTAGTATGTCTGCATTTTTACTACAACCTCTCACATAAGATCAAGTATGGAATATTTTTCACTTGTGGCATCATGTCAGGGCTCAAAAACTTTGATACTTTGAAACATTTAGGATTTCAGGCTTTTGGACTAGGGATGCTTAATCTGTGTTATGCATGAAAATAAACTGTTAGGTTTTAAAAGATTATATATTCAAAGCTTGGAGTGTAGCCCAGTTCTAGAGCACTTGCCTAGCATGTGCAAGGCCTTGCATGCAATCCCCAGTACAGGAGAAAAAGATTATAGCTTAATAAAAATTTGATTCAGCATAAATAGTACAATGCATCCTAATGTTTTTGACTACTACATTCCTGGTTCTCTATAGCCTAGTTTTAGGATTTTTTTTTTTTCTCTTTGTGTTGTGATGGGGATTAACCTAGGGCCTTGCACACGATAGGCAAGCCCTCTACCACTGAGGTATATTCCCAGCACCTAGAAATTTTAAGTCTTGCTTATATTTCTGGAAGTTCATTTGAAAAGCACCAAGTCAGTATCTGCTACTCTTGAAAAGTACTAATTAAGGTCTTGCTGTTCTGGATACATAAGGACATTGAATAGAAATGGAGCATACTACTTTTTTCATAAACTTATCTTTTTATTTTGGACTTCTGACACTTCACCTATCATTTGTTATCACCTGCCTTGCTATTCTTGTTATTTTTTGGGTATTCGTTTGGTTTTGCTTTTATATTTTCTTTATATGAAAAATAAAACATGCTATATGAATTATAATCCATCTGAAATTTAAGTATTTCATTAAAATAATTGCCAAATTATTGAGAAGTTTACCTTCGTTAATAGGATGATTAAAGGAAATTCAAATATATCCTTGAATAAAAGGATAAATATATTGCTTTAGAAGATGAGGAAGGAAACAACAAAGCAAAAATAAAACAAAAACAAGAAGATGAGGATGGAAAAGAAAGATTATGGCTGAAACTTAAGATAACAGTATGAAAATACTTATTTCATTTTATTTTAGGAACTTGAACGGGAAATCACATTTCAGGGTGACAGTGCTATTTATTACTCCTATTATAAAGATATGTTAAAGGCGCCTTCATTTGAAAGAGGTATGATATTCATAGTAGTATTTGTAATACTAATGTTTTTCTAAAATAAAACATTATATTTCAATTGGAGCCTTACATCATGGGAATTTATCTCAGAATATAGCTATTTCTCTTTATCATATTTAATAAAAAAAGTTGGAAAAGTGAGACATGGAGTTTTATATTTTATGACCTTTTTTACATTATTAAATATTTAATGACTCATGAATGATATATTTAATTGTTGTAAAAGCAGAATAATCTGGAGAAAAATTTTTCTATCTTTAGGTGTTTATGAACTGACACACAATAACAAAACCATATCTCTGAAGACTATAAATGCAGTTCAGCAAATGTCTCTGTATCCAGAACTTATTGCCAGTGTTTTATATCAAGCAACTGGTAGCAATGTATGTGTTTTTCTTTTGACCTTAATGTCTAAATTCGCACATATTATGAATCCTCAAGTTGTTTAACATCCTCCTATTATCACTTCGTTTCTTTTTTGCATTTAGGAGATTATTGAACCAGTGTATTTCTATATTGGCATTGTTTTTGGATTGCAAGGAATTTATGTTACTGCTTTATTTGTTACAAGTTGGCTTATGAGTGGAACATGGCTAGCAGGAATGCTTACTGTTGCATGGTTCATTATTAACAGGTAAGAAAGATATTTTTAGTACATATTTGCAACTCTTTGTGGTTCTGGTGGACAGAGTTCTCAAAATGACCCCTACCTTCAAGATTTCCCACCCTAAACCTTAAATGTGCGAATATGATATCATTCTTGATGATTATGTTATACCATATGGCACAATTTACGTTACAGTAGAAAGATAACCCAGTGAGCCTGATCTAGTTACATGAGCCCTTAAAAGTAGAGAGCCTTTTGGAGCTGGTTAGAAGGGGAAGTCAGAGATACCTAAAGCATGAGAAGGATTTGCTATGCCATGTCTGGCTTGAAGCAAGGAAGAAATGAGTTCTTCCAACAACCAGGGAATCTATAAGAGGACTACAAGCCCCTGATGAGAACTGTAGCGCTGGCTGTTGCATTGATTTTAACTTACGAGACTCTGAGAGGAGTGTTCAGCCATACTCTGCTTGCCCTTATGAGATAATAAATTTGTGTTTTTTTAAGCTGGTACATTTATTGTCATTTGTTGCTCAACAGTTGCAAAAATAATAAACTAGTTTTGTATTTTTTTTCCACATATGGCAACATTGGCATATATGGATATACCTTTTCTTCCTTTTTTAAATTTAAAATTGATGGTATAGCTCCTTGAAAAGAAGGAGGAATCACATACACTACTATTAAGTTGACTATCATAGATAAAGACTTCATATTAATTTGTAAAGTACACTTTAAACTAATTAACCCATCCATTTTGATGATCAAAGGAGCCTCAATTCTTTAATAACAAGTAAAAAGAGAGAGTAGGGGATGTTGCTTCTTTGAGATAGAGGGCTTGTTTGAGACATGCCCTAAAATATTTCTGACATTGGTCATTGTCATACTTTTTCCTTCCTTCCTTCCTTCCTTCCTTCCTTCCTTCCTTCCTTCCTTCCTTTCTTTTGAGATAGCATCTCACTGTGTAGCTCAGGTTGGCCTGGAATTCACCATGTAGCCTAGACTAGGAAAACAGATATGGATCACCATACCCTGCATACATTTATTTCTTGTATGACAGCCATGCCCTTGCCCCTCCATGGCACCTCCCCATAACACTTTATATCATTAAATTTTTAGAAACGAAATGTTCCTTCTGTTAGACATTTTCTTTTCTTCAGGCAATTGCCAGATGAAAAATATGATGCTTCAAGTTACTACGATTCAACCTTAAGAGGCATATTTCTTACTAGGCTTTGTTTATATTTAGTATCACTTTCTGACAACAGTTTGTTATAAATGACTATTAAAATCTTTTTTGGAAGTTTTCAGGTGTTACTGTCCAGTTTTATGGGTTAGGTGTGTTTCTTCTTAGAAACACAGGGATGAACCAAACTTTATAAAAGCAGTATATGTGTGTTTTGGACAAATGAGACCAGCAAAAATGAAATAACTTCACATTCCTATCACCTAGAGATCACTTGTCATTGTTTATACCATGATAGATATATTCTTTTATGTCTTTTTCTGTTCAACTGTATTCATATGAATGTATTTGTGTACTTTTTTTTTTGCCAAAATTAGATTTGTCACATCCATTATACATACTGTTTCATGTGCTGATTTCTTTATTCAGCAGTTTTTATCTTTCACTTCGAAAGCTTTTTATCTTATCCAATACTCAATCCTTATTACACTTTCCCCAGTTCACCCCAAAATACTGTATATAGCTGGTTCATCCAAACCAGTATTATTAATCTAGGACTACATGTTACATTTGGTCGATATGTTTATTAATCCTCTTTAGATCTACTGTTTTTTTGTTTTGTTTTGTTTTGTTTCCTTTTCCTTTTCCTTTTCCTTTTTCTTTTTTTCTTTTTGTTACAGGTTGGCGTGGATCTTACTGTTTAGCCCAAGATGCCCTCCAACTCATAATCCTCCTGCCTCAGCCTCCTCAGTGCTGGGGTTGTAGGTGTGTGTGTCAGTTTTTTTTTTTTTCTTTTTTGCGGTACTGGGTGTTGGACCCAGTGCCTCGCGCTTGCATACTCTGCAAGTGCTGGACCACTGAGCTGCACCCCCAGCCCATTTTTTACTTTTTGAGACAGGGTCTTACTAAGTTACGCAGACTGCCTCTGGTCTCAAACTTGCAATCCTCCTGCCTCCGCCTCCCGAGCCACTGGGATTACAGGCATGCGCCACCACGCTCAGCTTCATGTCAGTGTTTTATAAAAGACTAAGACTAAGTCAGCTTTCCTATAGAATGCCCTACCTTTAGATTTCTCTCATTGCATCTTTCTGGTATCATTTGGTTTTTACCATTATTTCTGGTCTTCATGTATTCTGAAAGTTTAATCTACAAGTTTAATGGATTGAAGATAAACAATTTTGGTTAGAATATATTGTGAGTGATGGGTTGAAAATGTTCCATGACATTAGAAGTTATATGATACTTAATCTACCCCTGAAGCCAAAATTGACTGCTGTTTTAGGGGATGTTTTAGGGGATGACAGTCTGATCTCTCCACCAAATAGTGATATTTTTCTCTCATGACTAGAAAATAAATTGTGTGATGTTCTTTGGCCTTTTTATCATCAACCTTTATCCTAAGGAATAAAAGTTAAAGTCATTTACCACTGATCATTTATCTAACTAAGGTTTGTAACTCCAGTTGAAAATCTTTGCCTAAAAGAGTAATTTCATGAGAGTTTATAAAATTATATTTTTCTATTTTCATTAGCTACATTCTTCATTCTTCAGATATAGAATTTTTCTTTATTAATCTGGGCTCATTGGTTACCTTTAAGATAAGTTACTATTATAAGGTAAGGACAAATGCTTAATTTCACCTAAGTGATCAAGTTCTAAAGAAAAGGTTGTTTTAATAGCTATCAAATAGTGACAAAAACCTTTGTTTTTGTTTTTCTCCTTTGTTGTTCTGGACCTAGGGATCAACCTAGGGCCTTGTGCCTGCTAGGCAAGCACTCTACCACTGAGCTATAACCCACATCCCCTGTCTCTCTCTCTCTCTCTCTCTTCCCTTTTTTTAGCATCTTTCTGTACTTAATGAATTTTCAGTGGTTCAGAGGGCCTTGATTCATGACCATCAGTATTCTTTTGGTTGCTAAAATTTGCTACAAGTTTGATTAATAGTTCTTTCAGGCTGGCTCCTGAGTTCTTTTGACACAACCTCTTTAATCTTTGAAAGTTTTCTTGTTTACTGGCTCAACAGAGTGAGCAAGTTTTATATGTTCCCTGTGGAATGTTTGGGTCTAGCCATTTCTTTATGGAACTTTGGTTCTTTTTTAGTTGAAAAGATGATATTATAGAATACGGTCTGGGTGTTAACAAGATGATTTCTTGTTATGTCAGGATGTTGTTAGGTGCCGTTGAGTCAGGTCTGACTCATAACAACCCTATGTGCAACAGAACTATGCACTGCTCGCCACTGTGCCATGCCCAGCACTGTGTCAGTGCTTTTCTGCTATTCATGGGGCTTTTCAGGGCTGATTGTTTCAAGATTGCTTCGGGAATGAATTGCTACGTCCTTCTCCTGTGTTTTGTGGTGCTGGCAATTGAACCTAGGTCTTCAGAGAGCTCAGAGCAGCCCTCTATCAACTGATCTAAACATTGGCTCCATTATGTCAGGAAGTGCCTATTAATAGAGAATATTTTAAGTTACTCTGTACTTTTTAAAAATGCTATTACAACTTTTTAGAAATTTAATCATATCACAGAAAGTTATCATCTTATTCATAGACTAGGTCTAAAACTCTTGCTTCTTAGAGTGAAATGGCTTTTCATATAAAACAAGATTGTTTGCTTTATTTAAAATGAAGGCCTTCTAAAAGCTGGGGGTGGTGGTGCCCGCCTATAACCCCAGTGATTTAGGAGGTGGAGGCAGGAGGATTGCAGGTTCAAGGCCAGAGGCAGCCTAAGTAATTTAGTGAGACCCTGTCTCAATTTAAAAAATAAAAATGGGGCTGGGGGTGCAGCTCAGTGGAAGAGTGTTTGCAAAAGCTTGCATAAGGCTCCATCCAGGTTCAGCCCACCAGTAACACAAAAAAGAAAAATAAAAAGAAAATAAATGTAGGCCTTCTAAAAGGATTATGTTATGTATTAGTTATTGCTGCATGATAAAACTTAGCATCTTAAAACAAACATTACCTGAACTGTTTCTGAAGAGCTGAAATCCAGAGAGGCTTAGCTTAGTGGTTCTGGATCAGAGTTACTTTTGAGGTTTCAGTCAAAGATGTTACTTTATTATAAATGATGTAAGAAAGTGTGAGAAAGCAAAACCAAAACTAGGAGCGAAAGTAGAGGTCGAGCTAGAAATAAGCAAGAGTAGAAGTTGAAGCAGTAGCAGTAGTAGTTCTTGTAGTAGTTCAACTAGTAGCAGCAGTAGAAGCAGTTCTAGCAGTGGCAGTAGTAGTAGTCGAAGCAGTTCCAGTAGTAGCTCCAGTATAAGTGGTAGCAGCAACAGAGACAGTAGCAGCACCACTCCTAGTAGTAGTGAGAGTAGAAGTCGGAGTAGGGTCCGGGGACATAATAGAGATAGAAAGCACAGAAGGAGCGTGGATCAGAAGCGAAGGGATACTTCAGGACTAGAAAGAAGTCACAAGTCTTCAAAAGGTATTAGTAGTAGAGATACAAAAGGATCAAAGGATAAGAATTCCTGGTCTGACAAAAAGAGGTCTATATCAGAGAGTAGTCGATCAGGCAAAAGATCTTCAAGAAGTGAAAGAGACCGAAAATCAGACAGGAAAGACAGAAGGTGTTAATGGAAGAAGCAATGCTTTCTTAGCCTGTTCTTTGCAACAGAAGATTTCTTGATGAGATTCCTTGTAAGCAGGGTGCTGCCTTAAGAATTGCATGTTGTAAAAATCTTTTTGGAAACTACAGACTGTTTGTTTACCAGACATTCTTGTACTTTTTGCATAATTTTATAAGAGTTATTTATCAAAATTATGTGAGAAAGTGTGCTTTCATAATGGAAGCCAGATGTCTTTTATAATCTAATTTTGGAAACAATATAACATTGCTCTACAGTATTCTATCAGTCACACAGATCAATTTGGTTCAATGTAAAAGGTGACAATGTTAATACTAGCAGGGAGGAACCATTGAGACCATCCTGGAGGCTACCATATTTGATGAACTTTAGTATTCATTACATCTGATCACTAGATTTATCTTCATCTTCATATTGAAAGAGGAAGCCTAGGCAATTTCCTTCCTTCCTTCCTCCTTTCCTTCCCTTTCCTTCTCTTACCTTTCCTTTCTCTTTCCCTTTTCTTTCCTTCAAACCCAGGGCCTCATACATTCTAGGCAAGTTCTATCAGTGAGCCACACCTGTAGTCCTAGACAACTGTCTTGTGTAAACTTCATAACTCTAAAGAATAATTAGACTTACTGTCAAATAGAATATTTTAGAGACTTTAGTGAAAATTGTAAGGAATAAAATAAACAGAAGTCCTTTGTCAATGATACATCCTATAGAGCTGGAGTAGGAGAGAAGTAGAATTGACCTGATATATTCTGCTAAACTGTATATTTGACAACTGAAACATTGTTAGCAAGTTTTTAAGTGTATTTTTGTTTATATTTTATTTGTATCTTGTACTATAAAATATATTTTAATGACATGAAAGAATATACTGTCCCCTTTGTCTCTTTATTTATTTATTATTTTTTTATTTCCAGTGCTGGGAATTGAACCCAGGGCCTGTGTATGTTAGGCAAGAAGTAGTCTACCACTGAGCTACATCCCCAGCCCTTAGTTTTTGGAGATAGGGTCTCACTATGTACCTTGGCTGGATCCACCTGCCTCAGCCTCAGTACAGGCATGTACTACCATGTGTGGCTAGAATATGCTTTCTCTCTCTCTCTTTCTCTCTCTCTCTCTCTCTCTCTCTCTCTCTCTTTAGTCAGCCTTAGAGTTTATATGATTGTTTAGAAAAGTGCAAAGATTATTAAAGCCATTCCATTATTAGCTTTTTGTCACTATAACAAAACTCCTAACAGAGGCTACTTATAAAGAAAAGGGTTTATGCAGCTCACAGTTTGGAAGTTCAAAGGCACAAGTACCTCCATTGGCTCAATGGTTCAATTCTGCTGAGGACCTGTTAGTGGGTATGGATGGTGGATGGCAGATGGCAGATGGCAGTGGTGGGGGTGTGTTTTAAAGCAAGTGGTCACATCTCAAACCAGGAAGCAGAGAGAGACAAGGATCTCACAGTTTCTTTAAAGGGCACACCCTAATTGACCTGGACTTCTCCCTAGACCCCACCTCTTAAAGTTCCATACTACCTCCCAATACTGCCATCCTGGAGACCAAGTTGCCAGCACATGAACCTATTGTTGTTGTTATTAGGTGCCTTTGACCAACCCTGTGTACAACAGGTGAAACACTATTGTCAGTGCTTCTCTGCTATTCATAGGGTTTTCAATGGTGGATTGATTTTTGGGAGTGGGTTGCTGGGTCCTCCCAAATCTACAGTATCTGGTGTTCCCAGGAGGTATCCCATCCAAGTACTAACCAGGCCTGACCCTGCTTAGCTTCAGAGATCTTACAGATTGGCCACCACAGTGCTAGGGCTGCAGGCTCATGAACCTGTGGAGAGATACAAACCATATGCAAACTATAGAAATTATATTATGATTATTAATAGCCTTCTTAATGGTGTTTTGTGTTGCTTGTTGTTTAACACCAGAAAGGTGGTGGTGGTGTTTTGTGGTGGTGGTGGTGGTTGTTACTGGGGGTTGCTTTGGGTAAGTGCTCTACCACTGAGTGGTACCCCCAACCCTTTTAATTTTTATTTTGAGACAAGGTCTTGCTAAATTGTGCAGGCTGCCTGTGGCCTTGACCTTGTGATCCTCCTGCCTCAGCCTCCTGAGTCATTGAGATTATAGGTGCCCTGCTGTGAAAGCAGGGTTTTAAAATACTTCCTGCTTGTTTAAATTAAAAGGTGTAGGTATATTAGAAAATGCAAAGAAATTTCAGGAAGCAACATTGTTACAATTTTAGGTAGTAGTTTGCCCTAGAAATTACATTTTATTCCAAAAGAGTTTGTTACTGTATCCAAAAATAATGCAATAATAATTAAAGTAATTATTCATAAAAATACAAGATATTAGATTTCCCAAATAGTGATGGATGCATGAATTATAAAGCATCAATACAAGGGAATGTGTAATGGGTTGATATTGAATAGGTGTTTTTCAACTCTCACATGCCAAATTGTTTTATGTGTCATCTAACTCAATGTTTCTTCTATCTTCATTATGTGTTAATTCTTTAAAAAATTTTTTTAGAAAACTTAAGTAGTTAGTGCATAGAAAACTTAAGTAGTGCATGCCTGCAGCTGTACCCCTGTGGCATCTGATCCCGTCAGATCTCAGAAGCTAAGCAGGGTTGGGCCTGGTTAGTACCTGGATGGGAGACCACCTGGGAACACCAGAAGCTGTAGGCTTGGGAGAAGGACCTGGCAACCCCCTCCCCCCCAAAAATCAATCTGCCATTGAAAACACTATGAACAGCAGAGAAGCACTGACAATAGTGTGTCCCCTGTTGTGCAGAGGGTCACTATGAGTCGGATACTGACTTGACGGCACCTAACAACAACAACAACAACAAAGTAGTGCATAATATAATGAGTCTCATTATGGCACTTTTCTTTTTTTGTTGGTTTTGTTTTGTTTTTGTCCTTTTTGAGACTAGGTCTTGCTGTGTATACCAGGATGGCTGGGAACTTGATATATAGGCCAGGCTGGCCTAGAACTCGTGTCCATTCTCCTGCATCAGCTTCCTGAGTGCTGTGTTTACAAGTGAGAGCCATCATTCCCGGCTCATTATGGCATTTGCATACAATTATATTGTGTACTTTGCTCTTATTCACCCTCTCATTACTTCCACCTTGTTGCTCCCTCCCCACTCCTCCCATTTCCCCCATCAGTAGTCCCCCTCTTCACTTTCAGGTCACACACACACACACATGTGCGACTGTGTGCACGTGTGTGTGCACGCATGTGTGTATGTATGTGTAAGAGTTGTGTGAATTTTTTAAACTTTAGCCAATCTAGTGAGTATACTTTCTTCCTAGTCTATCTTAGTCTGGAAGCTGAGTTAAAATCTGTCCACTATGGGTGACCCTGCTGCTATCTGTAATACCTGTGGCATAGCTTTCAGCATCACAGCAACATGTGAGTGTAAAGTACTACCTCACTGTAGTTTTAATTTTTTTAAAAGGAGTTTACCATAATTTTTAGTGTGCTCATACTGGGAAGACAGGGAGATCAAGCACCTTATAATTATCTTACAGCCCTGTCTTTTAGGGAACTTACGTAATCTTACATTTAAGTAGGGGAAGAATTGGAGCAAGAGGTAAGAGGAACTCATAATGCAGTCTTAATCAAACTATGGTTTGGATTATTTTGGTTCTGCTTCTGTGAGGTGGCTCTGGATAAGAAGTTATTGCCAGCATCGTTTGAGGGGGCAATTTGGTTCCCATCTTGAGATGACTGCTTCTGCTTAGCAGAGCAGCCTGGTTCCCATCATGGGGTCATTGCTCCTATTGGGGGTGGGCAGTGTCATCATGGGGTTATCTGTCTACAGGGCTTCACTGTTCTTGGAATCCATGGGGACTTCTGGTTTAGAACAATGACTGGAAATCTCTAGGCTGGAGGCTGGAAGTCCCAAATGAAGGTCCAGCAGGGTTTGGTTTCCTGTGAGTGTTCTTTTCCTGATTTGTAGACTGCTGCCTTTTCACTGTAATCCTCATATGGCTTGGCTGGATCCATTATGTTGGGCATGAAGTGAGGTAGAATATCATGGCATTGTGCATGTGGCAGAGGAGGCAGCTCAACTTACAGGAAGCAGAGAACCATTGTTTTAATTTGTATTTATTTAATGTCTAATAATGTATACATATTGGTGAAATGTCTATTCCATCTTTTACCTATTTTATATGGCATTGTTCACTTTCTAATTATTGAGCTGTAGGTGTTCTGTATTAAATAGTCATGTGTCTCATTGACAACATTGTGATCAATGATGGAACAAATACATGATGATGGTTTTACTAGATGATGGTAGCCTAGATGTGTAGTAGGCTATACCATCTAGATTTGTGTTACTCTGTGATTACACTCTGTGATGTTTTGTACAATGACAAAATCAACTAACTAGACATTTCTAAGAACATAGTCCTATGCTGAAGTGTTACATGATTGTGTATTCCAGATGCAAGTTTTTGGTTAGTGGTATATGTTGGAGATATTTTCCGTTTGTGGTTTGTGTTTTTCTTCTTCTTTTTCTTCTTCTTTTTTTTTTTTTTTTTTTTTTTTTTTTTTTTTTTTTTTTTTTTTTTTTTTTTTTTTTTTTTTTTTTTTTTTTTCTTCTTTTTCCCTTTTCTTTTAGTAGTGCTGGGGATATATATCCCAGGGCCTTGTGTATGTTGGGCAAACACTGTACCACCAAGTAGCACCCTATCCCTCTTTTTTATTTTTTGAGACAGGGTCTCACTAAATTGCTCAGACTGCCTCCAGCCTTAAACTCACAATCCTCCTGCCTCAGCCTCCACAGTTGCTGGGACTACAGTTGTGTGCCAGGGAACCTGGCTCACAGCCCTTGCTTTTTTTGAGACAGGGTCTCACTATGTAGCTAAGGCTGGCCTTGACCTGTCTAAGTAGCCTAAGCTGGCCTTGAGCTCTCATCCTCTTGCCTTAGACTCCTGATTACTATACCGAGCTGGTGGTGTTAGTCTTTTCAATTTTAGCCTTTCTAGTGTACATGAATGGCTGCAGCTGTAGCACTATGGCTTCTGATCCCATCAGATCTCAGAAGCTAAGCAGGGTTGGGCCTGGTTAGTACTTGGATGGCAGACCGCCTGGGAATACCAGATACTGTAGGCTTGGGAGAAGGACCTGGCAACCCCCCTCCCAAAAATCAATCCACCATTGAAAATTCTAGGAATAGCAGAGAACACTGACAATAGTGTTTCGCCTGTTGTACATAGGGTCACTATGAGTCGTATACTGACTCCACGGCTCCTAACAACAACAATGTATATGGAAAAGTATGACATTGTTTTAGTTTTCATTTCCCTGTGCCTAATATTGATAACTTTTTCATGTGTATGTTGTCATTCATATATCTTCTTTTGTGAAATGTCTAAGTCTTTTGCCTATTTTAAAATTTATCTTTTAAAAGTTCCTTTGTCAGAGCTCCTTATACATTCTAGATGAGAGTATGTTATCTGCTAGATGGGAATATGTCTTCCTTGCTTATTTATTTTATTAATGGTGTCTTTTAATCTGTGTGTCTTCTATGATAAATAACTTGTGTGTCTTGTCCAAAAAATCTTCTACTTGAATGTTATTATAACATTTCCTATGTTTTCATAAAGAAATGTTATGATTTTGACATTTAGGTTTAATAATTATTTTAAATTAATTTTTATGTATGATGTAAGGTAGTGGTTGGATTCAGTTTACTTATATAGATACTCAGTTGTTCCAGCATTATTTTTCAAAAAGAATTTCTTTTAACCAGTGTTTTGACTAAGCATTTTGATTAAAAAGTGAGCTAGCTATATTTATGTATGTATATTTCTAGACTTTGGGTCTTTTGGTTGATGTTTATATTCTAACTTCAAAATCATTTTTTTTTTTTTTTTTCTTTTTCGGTACTGGAGGTTGAACCCAGGGCCTCGCACCTGCATGCTTTGCAAGTGCTTTACCACTGAGCTGCGCCCTCAGCTCATTTTTTTTACTTTTTGAGACAGGGTGTCACTAAGTTACGCAGACTGTCTCTGGTCTCAAACTTAACGATCCTCCTGCCTCTGCCTCCTGAGCTTCTGAGATTACAGGCATGTGCTACCACAAAACCATACTTTTGAGAAAGATTCGATAAACCTGCAACTTTGTTCTACTTTTTCTAGATTATTTTGGCTGCTGTACATATTAGAGTCAGCATAGTTTCTTTTACAAAAAAGCTTGCTTGCATTTTGATAAAGATGCCATAGTATCTGTAGATTAAATTGGGAAGAATGGTTTGAGGCTAGAGGCAGCCTACACGATTTATTGATACCCTGTCTCAAAAAATAAAAAAGGAGTTGGGGGTACAGCTCAGTGATAGTGCGTAGTATGTGTGAGGCCCTGGGTTCAAATCCTAGTACTGCAATAAACAAACAAACAAACAAGAATGGAATTTTAACAATATTGAGTCTTCCATTGCAGGGTGTATAAAATATGATATTAGGTGCTATTGAGTCGGGTCTGAATCATTGCAACCCTATGGACAACAGAAGGAAACACTCCCCCAACTCTGTGCCAGGCACATAATCTTTTTTATGTTTAAGCAGATTATTGTAGCCACTGTGTCAATCCATTTTGTTGAGAGACTTCCTTTTTTTTGTTGAGCTGCCACTCTCCCAAACATGAGGTCCTTCTCCAGGTATTGGTCATTCCTGACAACATGTCCAAAATATGTCAGATGCAGTCTAGCCATCCTTGCTTCCAAGGAGCATTCTGTTTTTACTTCTCCTGGGACAGATCTGTTGGTTATTTTGGCAGTCCATGGTATATTCAATATTTTTCTGCAGCACCCTAACTCAAAAGCATCAATTCTTCTCCTGTCTCTCTTATTTAATGTCTAGCTTTCACAATCATATGTTGCAAACTGGAAATACCATTGCGTGAGGCAGGTGCACCTTCATCTTCAATGTGACATCTTTACTTTTCAATGCTTTAATTTTTTTTTTTCCCAATACTGGGGGTTGAACTCAGGGCCTCAGGCTTGCATGCTTTGCAAGTGCTGTACCACTGAGCTGCACCCTTGGCGCTTTTTTTTTTTTTTTTTTTTTTTTTTTTTTTTTTTTTTTTTTTTTTTTTTTTTTTTTTTTTTTTTTTTTTTTTTTTTTTTTTTTTTTTTTTTTTTTTTTTTTTTTTTTTTTTACTTTTTTGAGACAGGGTCTCACTAAATTACACAGACAGCCTCTGTTCTCAAACTTGCAATCCTCCTTCCTTCACCTCCCAAGTCACTGGGATTATAGGCATGAGCCACCGCACCCAGCTTTACTTTTCAACACTTTAAAGATACCTTTTGCATCAGCTATTCCCAGTGCAATGTGTCTTTTAATTTCTTGACTGCTACCTCCATGGGTGTTGATTGTGGAACCAAATAAAATCTTGGACAACCTCAGTCTTCTCTCCACTTATCATGAAGTTGTTTACTGACCCAATTGTAAGGATTTTTGTTTTCTTGATGTTGAGATGCAATCCATACTGAAGACTGTGATCTTTGACCTTCATCAGTAAATGTTTCAAATCCTCTTCACTTTAAGCAAGCAAATTTGTGTCCTCTGCATAATGCAGGTTGTTAATGAGTCTTCCTCTAATCCTAGTGCCGCGTTCTTCTTCATAAAGTCCAGCTTCTCAGATTATTTACTCAGCATAGAGATTGAAGAGGTACGGTGAAAGGATACAGCCCTGACAGACACCTTTCCTGACATTAAACCAGGCAGTATTTCCTTGTTCTGTTTGAATGACTGCCTCTTGGTCCATGTACACATTTCTCATGATGAGTACAATTAAGTGCTCTGGTGTTCCCATTCTTCACAGTGGTTGTGATCCACACAGTCAAATGCCCTTGCATAGTCAGTAAAACATAGACATCATTCTGGTATTCTCTGCTTTTGGGTAATATCAGTCTGTCATCAGCAGTGATGTCCTTGGGTCCACACCCTCTTCTAAATTGGGCTTGATCTTCAGGCAGTTCCTTGTCTATATACTGCCACAGTCAGTTTTGAGTGATCTTTAGCAAAATTTTATTTGCATGAGATATTATTGATATTGTTCGATAATTTCTGCATTTGATTGGATCCCCTTTCTTGGGTATAGGCACAGATATGGATCTCTTCCAGTCAATTGGCCAGGTAGCTGTTTGCCAGCTCTCTTGGCATAAAGTGAGTAACTCTAGTGCTGCATCTGTTGAAACATCTCAATTGATATTCCATCAGTTCCTGGAGCCTTGTGTTTCATCAGTTCCTTTAAGGCAGCTTCCACCTCTTCAGTACCATTGATTCCTGTTCATATGCAGTCTCTTGAAATGGTTGGTCATCCACCAATTCTTTTTGGTATAATGACTCTGTGTATTCCTTCCATCTTTGATTGATGTTTCCTGCATTGTTTAATATTTTCCATATAGAATCCTTCACTATTGTCACTGGAGCCTTGATTTTTTTCTTCAATTCTTTAAGCTTGAGCAAAACAGAATGTGTTCTTTCTTTTTGGTTTTCTATCTCCAGTGCTTTGTACATTTCATTATAATATTTTATCTTGTCTTTTCGATCTGCTCTTTGAAATCTTCTGTTTAGTTCTTTAATTTCATCATGTCTTCCTTTTACTTTTGCTACTCGACATTGAAGGGCAAGTTTCAGAGTTTCTTTCAACATGTAATTTGGTCTTTTCTTTTTTCTTGTCTTTTTAATAACCTTTTGCTTTCCTCATGAATGATGTCTTTGATGTCAAGCTACAACTCATCTGGTCTTCAATCATTAATGTCTAACACACCAAACCTGTTCTTGAGGTGGTCTCTGAACTCTGGTGGGATATACTCAAGGTCATACTTGGCTCTTTTACACTTATTCTAATTTTCTTCAGTTCAGTTTGAACCTGCATATGAGCAGTTGTCACCAAGGCCATATTTTCCATCTACTGAGCTGTCTTTGTTTCCAACTTTTGCATTCCAGTCACCAGTAATTATCAGTGCATCCTGATTGCATGTTCGATCTATTTCAGATCACAGAAGCTGGTAAAAATCTTCCCTATCTTCATTTGTGGCCTTAATGGTGGGTGTGTAAATTTGAATTGTCATATTAACTGGCCTTTCTTGTTCACCGACAGCATTGTACTTCAGGACAGATCTTGAGATGTCTTTTTTGATGATGAATGCAACCTCATTTCTATTTAAGCTGTCATTCCCCACATAGTAGACTATATGATTATTTGATTCAAAATGGCCAGTAGCAGTTCATTTTAGCTTAGTGATGCCTAGAATGTCAATGTTTGTGTGCTCCATATTCCTTTGGCTATTTCTAATTTTCCTAGATTCATACTACGTACATTCTATGATCCAATTAGTAATGGATATTTACAGTTTTTCCTTGTCATTTTGAGCCATGTCACATCAGCAGATGGGGTTCCCTGGGGCTTTACTCCATTCATGTCATTAAGGTTGACTCTACTTTGAGGAGGCAACTCTTCCCCAGTCATCTTTTTGAGTGTCTTCCAACCTGAGGGACTCATTTTCCAGTACTATATCTGACAGTGTTTCTCTGCTAATGACAGGGTTTTCAAAAGCTAATTGTTTCGTGAGTAGGTTAGCTATGTCCTTCTCCCTAGTCTCTCTTAGTCTGGAAGCTCTGCTGATTATTTTAGGCTTCTTTACTTTCTCTCAACACTTTGTAGTTGTAGAGATCTTACATGCCTTTCTTTTCAGTTATCCATAGGCATTTGATCTTTTTGATACTATTATAAGTGATAGTTGCTGGGATTTAGCTCAGTTGGTAGAGCGCCGTTCTGCAGTCTCTGAGGTCCCAAGTTCAATTCCCAGCACCCTCAAAAATGGGAGAAGGGCCTGGCAATCCACTCCCAAGGCAATCCCGAAACAGCCATTGAAAACCCTATGAGGGTTCGTATGAGTCCGATACCAACTCGACGGCACCTAACAACAACAACATAAGTGATAGTTTTAGTGTACACAGTATTTAGAAAACAATTGATTTTTGTATATCTCATCTTTACTGAATTTATTTAGTAGGTTCAGTAATTTTTTATAATAGATTCTCTAGGGTTGTCTGTGTATATACTATCTTCTGTGATAAAGTACAGTTTTACTTTGTTTTTCAGGCTTGATGCCTTTCATTTCTTTTTGTCATCTTATTGCACTGACTAACCTGTGGAAGGAAGTTTAATAGTGGTAGCTTCTGAGTGGTGAGATTATAGATGTTTTAATTTTTTTTCTGTCTTTTTCTTCTCGTATACATTTTCTGATATTTCTGTAACTAACATAATGCCTTTGTAATAAAGTAATACATTTTTCAAAAATGAGTAGGAAGAAGGAACATGCAAAATACAAATAATGTATGTTTAAAAAATCAGAATAAAAATCCATTCAAGAATTATTATATAAAATATTCTCTCCCCGCACCCCCAGTGCATTCTGGACAAGTGCTCTACTACTGAGCTACATCCTCAGCCCTAATGATGTAAAATATTTATATGTGGAATAAATACTTGGATATATTATGTTTTTATTAGGTGCTATTGAGTCAGATCTTACTCATAATGACCCTATGTACAACAGAATGAAGCACTACCCAACATTTCACCATGCCCAGCACTATTGTCAGTGCTTCCCTTCTATTCATAGGGTTTTCCATGGCTGATTGTTTCAGGAGTGGGCTGCTGGGTCCTTCTCCTAAGTCTGTAGTACCCAGTATTCCCAAGTGGTCTCCCATTCAAGTACTAATCAGGCCTGTCCCTGCTTAGCTTCTGAGATCTGATGAGACCAGATGCCAAGGTAGTATGGCTGAAGGCTGCAAATACTATAGGGCAATGGAAATGCTCGATATCTTATAATAGTGATTAGTGCTGTTATACATATCAGTAGGAATTAATACACTAAAGTACAGTTATTTTTTACCATGTTCTTGTATCTTTCTTCCTAAGTAAATCTATTGTTTGTTTCTTTGTTTATTTTGTTTTGTTTGAAACAGGGTCTCATTTTATAGCTCTAGCTGGACTGGAACTTAGTAGGTAGCCCAGACTGGCCTAGAATTCATGATCCTCCCACCTTAGCCTCTGGAATGCTGGGATTACAAATGTGTGCCCCCATGGCCAGCTAGGAAAATCATTGCCTTTCTTTTCTTAACTACTAAACTATTGCACTCAACTGAAAATAGGCCAGAATGTAAATGTGAAGAAGCCCAGAGAAGCCTATAGATGACTGGACATAAGAAAGTAACTTATGTAGGTGGGCTTGGTGCTACACCCCAATAATCATAGCACTTGGGATGCTGCAGCAGGAGGAACTCTGATCAGGAGTTCCAGGCCAGCCTGGGCTACAAAAAAAGACACTGTCACAAAAAACAAACAAACACACAAACAAACAAAAATCAAGAAAAAGAAGAAGGGGGAAGAGAGGAGAAGGAGGAGAAACAATATTGTGCTACTCTGAGAAAAAAGAGAGATGATGTGAGGAGATTACGAATAAATGAGACAAATTGGGGGAGGTTATAGAAAGAGAACATTACCTTTTAAAGGTCTCATGCTAGGACTGAGGAAGATTTTTAGAATTTATTATATATGCTTTGTATTGTAATTTTTTTCCCTTGATTCTTTCACAAAAATGTTTGGTCATTGCTTTTCATAGTTTTTTGAAGTTTGAGTTTGTTTCTTTTGGCTAAATTTCATGCTGAACCTGGCTGGATTTATTGATTCTGCAAGTGTAGCTTCTTGGATTGTGATGATTTAATATATTTAATTTTGATTATTTGTAAACATCTAGTGGCTCATGACTAGCGTAAGTGGGAACATAATTTACTAGCTCTGAGAACAGTGTGCAAGGGTGTGTCATTTGGCTACCAAGTGAACTAAATTACATGTAAGCATGTCCATTTGTATTACTCAGGAGAATTATACAGCAGGTCTCATAAGTTAAAAAAAGTAGCAGCTTTTTTGTGTGTGAAAAATAGCTATTGAGGATAAAAGAGCCAAATTTAATGAGTGTCGGAAAGATAGTCCCACTGTGGTGTGAGAGTATGCGCAGAACACAATGTACTTTCAGTAAAATTTGACTGAGGAGAAATTTATGAGTCTACAAAGACATTTCTATATTTGTAATTCTAGGTATTTTCAAAGATCTCTAGATACATCACATAAAAGACTACTATAAAGTTAATTCTGGGTAATAAATAACCTGTTGATTGACAAGATTATTACCATGGTTATCAGAAAATATCCATTATAATAATCCCATTTATGCCACCTACCAGCTATAGGATCATAAGTCTCCGAGCTTCATATTTCCTTTGTGAAGGAGGATACGAACTTTGGATCTAACTGGCTGCTGATAGGTAATGCAGATTGCACTCTAGAAAAGGATACCCATCTGGGTAAGGGGTGTCCAACAAACACTGTGTTAGCTTGAGGCCATGTCTGCTCAGAGCAGGCATGCCTCTGACCAGTTCTCACCAAGGCCTATCTGCTCACCAGTTGAGCACAGTGGCACTGCACCTTCTTGGGTGAGAGGTGTTGGGTGGGACACAGTTAATTGCTCAAAGATGTTCGTTGGCAGTAGTTGATCTGTCTTTGCCTACCTCGTAGGATTGTTATGGAGAACAATGAGATATGTATGAAAGTGCTTTTGAACAGTATAGTGTTACACAAATATAATGTCTTGCTTTTGCTGTTCATCTGTGGTTTATTTTAGGGTAGATACAACAAGAATTGAATACTCCATTCCTTTAAGAGAAAACTGGGCACTTCCATATTTTGCATGCCAAGTTGCTGCACTTACAGGCTATTTAAAAAGCAATTTAAATACTTACACAGAGGTAAGACACAAGTCTGTTTTATCCATCACAGTTAATTCTGATGCATTGCAAATGTGGTACATAAGTTTAAAGCTAGTTATATTAGGAGTTAAGATAGATTTAGTGAAGTCTAGTTACTACATAACAAAGGATATAGTTAGGTAATTTTTGTATAATGCTGTCATTCTGTAATCTGACAGTAAAATATGTTTAGGAAAACATGTTAGATTGTTTTAGTGTAGTCATTTAACAAATGAATCATATTTGTTTTGTTATTTTATAATTTCTCCAACTTCTAGAACTTTAAGGGCCTTTAGTCATCATAATTTCATGAAATATTAAAGGAGATACAAAAAGTGGCCACAGATAACAGCAGTGTTAAATTTGATGGTAGCACTGCATATTCTCTCTGTTTATGTGCATATTTTCTGTGACTGAGGTGTAGGTAGGTAGTGAAAATTTCAGGTGGCTGACTCAGACAGTTTAAGATTCTTCTTTGTTGTTATTGCCACAAATCGTTTTGACAGCTGAATGAAATCTACAGACCCTTCTTAAAATAGTGATTTTAATAAAATGAATGTCTACAAAGGCAACCAAGTATATTGAAATTGACTGAAATATAGCAATCCCTTGTTAATTTGCCTATCTTGGGTTATGGATTTCTGGGTAAGAAAAGAAACCAGAGGTATCAAGGAAAGGCTTCTATTAAACTTGGTTGTCTGCTATACAGGATACCCTTCTGGTTCTTTGTTGAGATCTCTGAAAAAATACTGTTCTCTCCTTTCAGTGGTGACAAATGTCCTGAGCACAGCAAACTTTATTATTTAATTTTTATAACTTTAATATTTTCTTTTATATATAAAATAACATGTAATTTTCCTATTTGTGTTTTGTAAAGAGCTTAAGAGCTTTTCTTTTTGTGTTTGTATAAAGAGCTTTCAAAACAAGAATATTGTCTACAATAGTCACAGAGTCTATGGTTAAGTGTTTTCCTAATAGATTATGTGGCTATTTCCTAGAAAAGAATATTTCTTGAATTTTTTTTCTTGTGATGCTGGGTATCAAACTCAGTTCTTTGCACATACTAGGCAAGTGTTTTACCACTGAGCTACATCCTCAGCCTGAAACTTCATTTATTACCTCTGTTTTGAACCAAAACAAAACTATTACCTAAAACAATACTTATCTTTTAAATGAAATCATTATTCTTACAATATTTTAAAAGATTTTTTGTAAACTTATTTTTTTCATTTATACTATATTATTTCTCTGAACATCTTGTTTCATTGTCACACAATACTATACATTCATTCTAACTTTTTATTCTAGTTTAAAAAGTATGATGTTCATCCTGTACACATGGTAAAAAAAAAAATTCAGTGCAAATGGGTATACAGTGAAAATTATATTACCCTCTAGCTCACTGTTTTTACCAAGGACCATGTACTGTTTTTTTTGTTTGTTTCCAACAGTAAATATTTATTTCTTATTAATATAAAGTACAAGTCAAAAGTTTTGAGATAGAAGTGGGAAAATCTTGCCTCCGTTCAATCAATTTGTTCCATCTTTTTTTTTTTCCAGTCCTGGAGATTGAACCCAGGGCCTCATGCATGCCAGACAAGTGGCCTACCACTGAGCTATACCCCCAGCCCTAACTCCTTCCATCTAAATCACAATGACCTTTTCACACATACGACTTCTAAATCCACCCTGTGGAAGGACCCTATACTTTTGAAGGAATCCAAGAGTAACTGAGAATCTTATTTTAGATTTTATTCTCTCCCTCATTCATTCTTGTTCTCTTTGTTGTTAGGTGCTGTTGAGTTGGGTCTGACTCATAATGACCCTATATATAATAGAATGAAACACTACCCGAGTTTGACAGTGCTGCTCTACTATTTATAGGGTTTTCAATGGCTAATTGTTTTGGGAGTGGTCTGCCGGGTCCTTCTCCCTAGTCTGTCTTAGTCTGGAAGCTTAGCTGAAACCTGTCTACCACTGGTGGCCCTACTGGTATCTAAGATACTAGTGGCACAGCTTTCAGCATTACAGCAACATACAAGCCCCCACAGCATAACAAGCTGACAGACACATAGGGAGGCGCCTCTCTCTCTCTCTCTCTCTCTCTCTCTCTCTCTCTCTCCCCCCTCTCCCCCTCCCTCCTCCTCCCTCCTCCCTCCCTCTCTCCCTGTCTCTCCCTGTCTCTGCCTGTCTCCCTCCTTCTCTCCCTCTCTCTCTGTGTCTCTCTTTCCCTCCCTCCCACTCTTCCTCCCTCCCTTTCCCTCTCTCCCTTTTACCTTATGCCTCTCTCCATATCTTGTTGTTGAGCACCTGATGTTGCCAGGTGGTCTCCCATCCAAGTACTAACCAGGCCCAACCCTGCTTAGTAGCTTCTGAGATCGGACACCACATTGGTATAGCTATAGGCATATATATATTTGTGAATATTTACAATTTTTTTCTGTTTTAAAAGTAATCAATGGTATTCACTAAACCTCCACTCTCTTTGTCAGTCTTCATGTTAAGATAAAGGGGGTGCTAGGGCCGGGCGCGGTGGCGCACGCCTGTAATCCCAGCAGCTCGGGAGGCGGAGGCAGGAAGATCGCAAGTTGGAGACCAGAGGCAGTCTGCGAAACTTAGCAAGACCCTGTCTCAAAAAGTAAAAAAATGGACTGGGGGTGCAGCTCAGTGGTCTAGCACTTGCAGAGCATGCAAGCACAAGACCCTGGGTTCGAACCCCCAGTACCGCAAAAAAAAAAAAAATAAAAGCAGGGCAGTGGGGGTGGGGGGATGGCTGCTAGGCATGGCAATTTAGTCCTATAATCTCACCAACTCAGGAGGTGGAGACAGGAGGAAAGCAGGTTTGAGGCCAAAGGCAGCCTGTGTAATTTACCAAGACCTTGTCTCAAGAAAAAAGTAAAAAATGGATTAGGAGTACAGCTCAGTCATAGGGCGCTAGCATATGACTGAGCAAAGCATGCTTGGGTTCCTGAGTTCAATCCCCAAGTGCTGGGAAAAAAAAAAAAAGATAAGGGGAAAATTGTTTCTCAGTTATATGATTATAGTAGTCTCTCATCTGCTACTCATAAATATACAAGAGCAAACCACCTATATGCAAATTTTAAAAGGGTAAAAATACTAAAGATTCTATTAAAGTATAAAAAGGAAATAAAAACAAATTAACTATGGTATATTCTTAATCTTTCACCTTAACAACTCAATTTTCAAAAAGCAAAACTGACCACTCTTTCAATTATATTCACTCTGCTTCTCTCCTTTCCTCCCTCTACTACCTATATTTTTAGCTTGAATGAGTTTAAGATTCACAAGAAGTTATAAAAATAGTGTAGAGAATTCTCATCTGTCTATTACCTAGCTTCACCTACTGATAACAACTTATAAGACCACAATTCGTTGTCAGAAATTGATGGTGATGTATGGTAATACCATGAATTCAGGTACGGACCTTCTTCACATTTCACCAGTTTTTACGTGCATTCCTGTTTTGGTGAGAAGGCTATATATTTATATGAATTTTTATCATATACATAGATTTGAATAACCACCATCATAATTGATGTACAGAACTTTTCCATCACCACTAAGAAACTCCCTCTTATTAGCCCTAAATGGTCACATATTCCCCACAACCCTAATCTTTGGCAACCACTGATCTCTTACCAGTATAATTTTGTCACTTTGAAAGATTATAAAAATGGAATCATACAGCCTGTGTAACCCTTTGAGATTAGCTTTTTTCATTCAGCCTAATCCCCTGGACATCCATCTGAATTATTGCATGTAGTACTTTGCTTCTTGTCATTGCTGAGTAATATTCTAGCAACTTTATTTATTTATATATTTAGTTAGTTAGTTAGTTAATAGTACTGGGGGGTTGACCCCAGGGCCTCTGACATGGTTTTGGAAGTGTTGTACCACTGGGCCACACTCCCAGCCTATTTTTTACTTTTTATCTTGAGACAGGGTCTAAGTTACGCAGGCTGCCCCTGGCCTTGAACTTGGTGCTCCTCCTGCCTCCACCTCCTGAGTTGCTGGGACTACATGTGTACCACCATGCCTGGCAACCAACTTGAACTTTTAAATCACATATTTTGTGCTTTACTTTCCATTCTTGAAGCATCCCTGTTAGATTAGGATATCCATATTCAGATCTTTTGCACAGAGATCTGGTTGACTTCTTGAAATCTATTTGATGTGTCACTTAAATCATACGTGTAAAAAATGTTCATATTATGGGTACAGTGAGAATGAAGAATAAAGCACTGTGAGGTACTGTGAGCAAGGTAAGAGGTAGACAAGACTGTGCAGAACTTTTAAAACATTCAGAGAAAGAAAAAACTTAGCTAATCGTCCAAATGTGTTTGGCGTGTTTCTCTGTCTTCAAGACTTGTTTTTACTGCATGTTTTTAGAGTAGTTTGAGAATACATTCTTGGAGTTAACATTTGAATATGCTCTTGGAGTTAACACTTTGTTTTATTATGTTGTAGCTTTCCCCCAGAATCTCCAAAGTAATCTCCAAATACTCTGTAGGTTAATTAGGCTATATCTAGATTTGACCCTTCATTGATTCCTGGAGTGAGCTTTTCTGGGTGGATGGTCTCAGACCTGGTTATTATAGTTCTGGTTCTTTCACATTTGAAGGTTTACAGAACACTATAACTGTTGTGATAGGAGGAGCAGAAGCTTATGTGTTTTATCAGTAGGAACCCTCCTGAGCTTTGCAGTTAGGTGTTATTCGACCAGTTGATGGAATTTTGCCATCTTTTACATTTTTGTTCTCTAGTCTTAATCTTATTCAGGATGCTGGAAAATTCTTTTACTTGCTGATGACTGAGGTATTTCTCACTCTGGAATTTATCCCTTAGTTTAGCCAGCTAAACAGGAAAGATTTAGTTTTAAAGAACATAGTTCTTAGGTTTCTTGACCTGATCTTTATTGTCCTTCACTATTTTTTTAATTAAAAAAAATTTTTTTATCAGAACAGGATCATTTGATACCATAGCCAGTGGAGGAATTGGAAATTTTTTTTAAAAAAGTAGATCCAAGGAGGAAGGAGAGATTGTTGCTAGAAATATGCTACGTGGCAGTGGACTTGTCACAGACTTGACTACTCACTCAGGGATCATTTGGGAGGTGACATGGGAAGGACAGAAGTGATTTTAGCCAGGCATATTTCAGACAAGTGCAATGAAATCTCTGTTTAGTATTTAGCAGAGGAAAACATCTATGAGTTTTGTATAGTTGGCAATACTAGCACTGAGGAAAGATAAGGCCAAACTTTTTAAAGAATAAATGAAAAAAACAAGGGCCTTGGCTGGGGATTGGCTGAGACATAAACAGGTTCTTTAAGTGGCAGCTTTTAGGAAAATATGAAGTAAATATGGAAAATATGGAAGTAAAAATACTACTTTTAGGACAAAAGAAGTTATTTCCATATTAACTAAAGCCAAGTCTAGTAAAAGCCACTATTTTACTTTATTTTATTTTTTTTGCTTTACCTCTTTTGAGATGAAGGAAAATTGCACTGAACCTCTACTCTTCCCCTTTGGCTTCTTGAGATTTGTGATATAATATTGAAGGATAAGGTTTGATTTATAGTGATTTATTTATTATTTATATTTATATATATATTTATAGTGATTGATTTATTTAAGATGTTACTGTTTTGTGATTTTATTTTGAAATAGTTTCAAGTTATATAGCTTAAAATTGAACCAGTAATAGAGTTGCAACTTTGAGGTAACAACCTCATGGATTTTTATAGTAAAAAGCTACTGATACTTAGTTGCTTTTGTTTTCCCTAGAGGTTTTGCTACTTGCTGATGAGTGCTTCAACTTACACCTTTATGATGATGTGGGAGTACAGCCACTATCTGTTGTTTCTTCAAGCAATATCTCTGTTCCTGCTGGATATCTTTTCAGTGGAACAAAGTGATAAGGTATTATGACATTTTGAAATGATTAATTTAAATCTGTAGGCTCCATTTTTTTTTTTTTTTTACATTGTTGTATCTTTGAAACCTCTCTTCTGTTTCTTCATCCCTTTACTCAACTTGTTCACAACCCAACATTTAAAATATTTGGGCAGGTAAGATTTAACATAAAGAATTAATAACCAGCCAGGCACAGAGGCTCACACCTGTAATTCCAGAAACTGGAGAGACTGAGGCAAGAGAATTGCAAGTTCAAGGCCAGAGGAAGCCTGTATAACTTAATGACACCCTGGACCCTGTCTCAAGATAAAAGAATGAAAAATGGGTTAGGGGTACAGCCCAGTGGTTGAACACTTGCAAAGCATGCGCAAGGCCCTGGATTCAACCCCATAGTATGCACAATGACCTGGGTTTAGTCCTCACAATACAAAAAAGAGGAAAGAAAGAATAAATAAAAAAGAAAGAAAAAGAACCAAACTGGAGATGAGTGTTTGAATTTACACCATGGACTGCCAAAAGAATAAATAGATCTGTCCTAGAAGAAGTACAACTAGAGTGCTCCTTGGAAGCATGGATGGTTAGACTGTGTCTTATATATTTTGGACATGTTGTGAAGAGGGATAAATCCCTGGAAAAGGACATCATGTTTGGAAGAGTGGTAGATCAGAAAAAAAAGGAAAAGTCCATATTAGATGGATTGACACAGTGGCTGCAACAGTGGGCTTAAGCATAAAAAAGATCACATGTATGGCACCATGTCAGGTAGTGTTTCACTCTGTTGTCCATAGGGTTGCTATGAATTGGACCCAGCTCCATGGCACCTAGCAGCAGCGGAGTGTAAGGTAACACAGTGGTAGAGTGCATACAAAGCAGGCTAAAGGCTCTACATTGAGTCTCCAGCACAAAAAAGCCTATAGCTCCTCCTCCCCACCAAAACCAAAAACAAACAAAAACCAAACAAAATGTTAACTAAGTATAAAGTCATTAAATTATTAATTAATTGAAAGGGTAATGGTTATAGGGGACTGGAGGTACCATAGAGGTAGCAACTGTAGGAAGCAGCTACCACCACTAGTACTGATGGAATAAAATGAGAAATATAGAATTATTAAAGCTTAGAAATTATCCAGCCATGGTGTCACATGCCTATAATCTCAGCACTTTGGAGGCAGAAGCAGGAAGAATGCAAGTTTGAGGCCCACTGGGGCTACATGGTGAGTTCAGAGCCAGCTTGAGCTATAATAATGAGGGTCTCAAAAAACAAAGGGCTGAGAATATAAGGCCAGCGGTAGAGCGCTTGCCTACGGTGCATAAGGCCCTGAGTTTGATCCTTGGCACAACCAAAAAAAAAATAAGATAAATAAAAGCCAGGTGTAGTGGCACGCACCTGTAATTCCTGCAACTTGGGAGGTAGAGGCTAGAGGATCATGAGTTTGACATCAGAGGCAGCCTTTGTGACTTATTGAGACCCTGTCTTAAGATAAAATTTTACGAAGGGATCTGGGGATGCAGCTCAGTGGTAGAGCACTTGCAAATTATGCACAAGGCCCTGGGTTCAACCCCCAGTACTGAAGGGAAAAAAAAGCTTACACATTTAGAGGAGAGATAGAATGAAGCTGAAACTGACTTCTGAGGAGGGCTGCTGCTTTGTGGGTGTCTCTGAACCCAAAAGAAAGGCCCTTTGGAGCTTGGACCCAGGCCTTTTTAAGGATAGAGCTCTGGCCAACTAGTCCTGGTTCTCTGGTGCTGTAGGATGTGATGAAGCTGATTTTTCAGGTATTGGAAAAACTTCAGCTACATTCAGAGCTTTAACACAAAGGAATACCTCCGTTGGGGTCAAGAAGTATCACTTAGATGAGGCTCACAGGAACCACAAGCCAATAAGAAGCAAGAGGAAGGAACAAGCTCCTTCCTTCTCTAGCCTTGCACTCTCTATATAGCATTTCCTAATCAGACCGATTCAGTTTTGTCTCACTTTTCCCTTTCTAAAATTAACTTCACAATACACTAAATGAATATATTATTTAATTTTAGAAAATATCTACTAAGAGGTCTTCTATTAGGACATTGACTTTACTCTCCTTTATCTCCTACTTTTTTTTCTCCCCCCATCTCTTTTTGGAAGTACCTGGCATTGAACCCATGGCCTTACTCATACGAGGCAAGCATTTTGTCAGCGATGGTCATGCCCTCTGCCCTTTTTTTGAGACAAGGTCTTACTAAATTGTTCCAGCTGCCTCTGGCTTCAAATCTGTGATCCTCATGCCTCGGCCTCCCAAATCGGTGGGATTACTGATGTGTGCCAGAAGGCCTAGCTTTTCTCTGACTTTTTTATTAGCATCTTTTTTTTTTTTTTTGAAACAGGACCTTGGTAAATTACACAGACTGCCTCTGGTCTCGAACTTGCAATCCTCTTTCCTTTGCTTCCTGAGTCATTGGGATTACAGGCATGCACCACCATGCCCAGCTCTTATTAGCATCTATTAATTGTACAAAATAATGGGTTTTGTTGTGATTGAACTTAACTTTCTTATACTTGCTGTTAAGTGGACCAGAAGCAAAAATACTTTTCTCTGATGGTATATAGTTCATGGCAGTATATTTTCACCAGCTAGATTTTGAGAACTGCTGTTAAAGATTGTGATTTTTGGTGTATATAATTTGAGATTGCATATGTAACTTTTTAATAACAGGAAAACTAAGTGAAATCAACTCAGAATGTGGCATTAAAGGAAGTTCCTCCAGTCTGATTTCCACATTCATGGTTTTATAGCTCTTTATTTTGTTTCTGGAGAGTTCTAAGAAGAAAGTGATAAGTTCATTACAAAATATAATGTTAAAAATATAGGTTGAACATTTTATAACACTGTCCTAAAATATAGTAGCACATTTACTATAATTATAGTCAGATCTATCCTAAATAAAGCTAGTGAAAAGATGTGCAATAAAATTCATTTTATTCACACTTGTTTTATTTTTCTCCCAACAGATTCATGAAGTGTATAAAATCTATATATTTTCTCTCTTTCTGGGGTATTTACTACAGTTCGAGAATCCAGCTTTGTTGGTATCTCCTTTATTAAGTTTAGTAGCAGCCTTAATGCTTACTAAATGCCTTCAGGTAATTAACATTGCCTTTTTATCATTCTTGCTATTAACTTTTAAATTAATTTTTTTCTCTCTGACTTCTTTGTTCATGTGATTTTCTCCCCTGTAGCTGAATGTGAAGAAAGGAACTTTTGTAGCTAAAATAATGAAAATGATTAATTTTTACTTGGTGTGTACTCTGACAGTGACATTGAATATTTTAATGAAGGTAAGTAACTCTCTGAGATTCACACAGACAAAATTGAATAATGAAACATAATAGGCTGAGTTTTAATGAGAATAATGAAATAGCAAAGTAATAGCATGTGTTCAGTATAATTTTGAGTTGAATAATGATCATAACTAGCATATTGGGTTAAAAAATAAGATTTTGATCTTTTCTCTATATACTTCAAAAGAAAAAAGTATACATCATTTCCCATTTAATTTAAAATGCCATGATTACCCTATAAACAGTAACTAATATATGGAATAAATTGATACAAATAAAGAGTATTCAGAAGACTGAGGTTTACTTGAACCAGTTGGAATGAGATTGAAATCTTACTACCCCATTATAGCTTTATGGGCATAAGTAGATGGTAATGGGATTGATTTATGTCAATAAATCTCCTTGCTTCATAGTGTATATCATGTACTATTTAATTCATTATTCTTTTAGTCTTGCTGTGTTTTTTATCACTAAAACAATATGTGGGGGGGCATATTGCTATAATCATTGCTAGTATTTCTTTGTTTAACTAGTGTTTTCCTCTTCTACAAGACTGATGCTTTACCACTTGACCACTGCGCCTACATGGTTTTTTTCTTCTAGATGTTTGTCCCACACAAAGAAAATGGGCACATGCTGAAATTCCTTGAAGTAAAATTTGGACTAAATATGACTAGGTAAGTTTTAGATTATTTCACTTTACCTAAATCTTTACTGCCTGCCACCATACCACCCTGATCTTGTCAGATCTCAGAAGCTAAGCAGGGTTGGGCCTGGTTCATACTTGGATGGGAGATAATATGGGAATACCACGTGCTGTAGACTTGGGAGAATGACCTTGCAGCCCACTCCTGAAACAGTTAGTCATTGAAAACCCTATGAATAGCAAAGACGCACTGACAACAGTGCCAAGCATGGCACAGTATCGGGTGGTGTTTCATTCTCTTGTACCTTTGGAGATGTGACTTAGTGGTAGAAGCACTTGCCTAGCAGGCATGAGGCCCTCGGTTAGATCCCCAGCACTGAAACAACAACAACAACAACAAAAAGGAATATAAATCAAAACTTTATTTGGCTTTAGACATGGTTACATTACTTGGTGTGTTAGTCCCTTTTCTTTGCTTGACAAAATACCTGAGGAAAACAACTTAAGGAAGGATTTATTTTGGCTCACAGTTTCATAGGTCTCAGTCCAAGATCAGTTGGTTCCATTATTTCTGGACCATGGTGAGGTAGAACATCATGGCAGGAAGTGTGTGGCAGAAGAGACTGCTCACTTCATGATAGCCAGAAAGCAGAAAGAGAGGCAGAAGAAAGGTCAGGGGGCAAGATAACATCCTTTAAAGGCACACCTCCAGCCACGTACTTCCTCCAATTAGGCCCCACTTCCAAAAGTTTCTACCACCTCCCAATAATGCCATTAAATTATGAATCTATCAGTGGATTAATCCACTGATGAAGTCAGAGCTCTTGTGATCCAATCATTTCTCCAAAGCCCCACCTCTAAACACTGCTGCATTGGTAACTAAGCCTTCAACCTGTAACCCCTTTTGGGCAATACTTCACATCCAAACCACAACATTTGGCAATAAAAAACTGTAGTTTTACATTTATTAGAGCAGTTTTAATGAAAGCACATGCTTCATTGTGTGTTGTTATTATCTTCATTTATAAAGGATTAGACCTTGGTGTTACAAATGGATTTAGGAAATGTGTTTTATCTTAGTTTTTACTAAGATTTTAAAAAGTACTTTTGTGTCAAGTAGTTTAAGACATCTGTGATTTTAATATCATGATTTTTGTCTTCTGTAGGAATTTTACAATGAATTGGCTTCTCTGTCAAGAATCCCTCCAGGCACCATCTCAAGAATTTTTTTTACGATTAACACAATCATCTCTATTACCTTTCTATATTTTAGTGTTAAGTATTTGTCTTCTTTCTATGATGCAAGTTATTTTTAGGAGGATTAAGTAAGTATGTATGAGAATTAATCACATTATTTACTAAAATATTGTGAAAAGTTATAAAATATCAATTTTTAGTATTTTCGTGTGTGTGTGTGTGTGTGTGTGTGTGTGTGTGTGTGTATGTTTTGTCTGATGTTGGGGATCAAACCAAGCCCATGTACTACCACTGAGTTATTCTCTAGTCCTTTTGCTTTTGTTAAGAGTCACAGTTTTGACAGGAGGACATAGTTCAGTGGTAGAACACTAGTATGCATGAGGCCTTAGGTTCAGTCACCAGTATGGCAAGAGAGAGAAAGAGAGAGACAGACAGACAGACAGACACACACACACACGAGATTTTGCTGTGTTGCCAAGACTGGCCTTGAACTCATGGGATCAGTCCTGTGTAGCTAGAACAACAGGTGTGCACCATGTCACCTCTTTCCAATACTGTGTTTGTTTTAGAGCTCTTAATTCTGTTCTCTCTTCATTGATCATTATAAATTGGCCAGAAAAACTTATGTTTAGCTTTATATAATCTAAATATGTAGTGTCTAGAATTGATATGCCTGCAGCTGTAGCCCTGTGGCATCCGATCCCTTCAGATCTCGAAGCTAAGCAGGGTTGGGCCTGGTTAGTACTTGGATGGGAGACTGCTTGGGAACACCAGATACTGTAGGCTTGGGAGATGGACCAGGCAACCCACTCCCAAAAATCAATCCACCATTAAAAACCCTGTGAACCATAGAGAAGCACTGACAGTAGTGTTTTGCCTGTTGTACGAAGGGTCGCTATGATTTGGATACCAACTCGACGGCACATAACAACAGAATTGATATAGGAATACTTAACTAATGGATTAAACTTTTACAGTCTCATTTACTAATTTACTCAAATTTTTACTTTATGTAAGAATAATATATCTAATTTAAATAAAGTTAATAGTAGGAGTGATTTTATTTTAATATAGTTTTGTTTTGTTTTGTGGCATACTGGTGGGGTTGAATCCAGGGCCTTGCGCTTGCATGCTTTCCAAGTGCTGTACCACTGAGCTGCCCCTCTAGCCCTTTTTTTTTTTTTTTTTTTCACTTTTTGAGACAAGGTCTCACTAAATTATGCAGACTGTCTCTGGTCTTGAACTTGTGATCCTCCTACCTCTGCCTCCCAAGTCACTGGGATTACAGACATGCACCACTATGCCCGTTACTTTAATAAAGTTTGACTACTCTTTAATGTTTATCATGTTTGAAAGGTTATGTATAATTTTTTAATTTTGAGATCTTGTTTATATTGTGATTTAACTGCATTGATTTAGCAGTCAGTAGTTGAGTCATAATTAATCTTGGAAAAGGAACCTAAAAACCTTTCTCATTATTCTGAAAACTCATATTTAGTCCTCACAGAGTCAGTTGTATGCAGGTTTTACAGGCTATTAGCAAAGACTTGGAGATGTATGTTAGAAGAACATACTTTCAAATTTTAAGCACAATCTATATTTTTTTGTTATAAAGAAATTTAAAATTTCAGGTATGGTCAAAGATGACAAACATTATATGTTTGTTTTTTCAAATGCATATGTTCAAGGTTTTAAAAAACACGTTTCCTTTCATAGTGGTCAGTCCCTGAAAGAAAGTGTTACTCTTGAAGAAGGACGAATCGGAGAAAGGCCAGAAATAATTTATCATGTAATTCACACTATTTTATTGGGTTCTCTTGCAATGGTTATAGAAGGGTAAGTGTACATTATTTGGTATGTTTGTTTTTTTACAAAGATTGTCCTTTCTAATGGTAATAAGTGAGCCCTTTTTTTTTTTTTTTTTTTTTTTTGAGACAGGGTCTCACTAAATTGCACAGGCTGTGTCTAGCCTTGAACTTATGATCCTCCTGTTTCAGCCTCCTGAGTTACTGGGATTACAAGTGTGCACCACAGTGCCCAGGCTTACACTACTGATTTTTGAACAGAAAGTGTCTTACAGTTATGTTTGAAGTATTCATTCAACATTTGATTGAATCAGAGGAGAACATAAAGGTTTCTTCTATTCTACATTTCTATAAAACGGTATAGAAAGAGGTTCTGGGGATGTAGTTCAGTGGTAGAGCACTTGCTTAACGTGTGCAAGGCTCTGGGTTTGATCTCCAGCACTGCCAAAAAAAAAAAAAAAAAGTTATGGAAAGGAAGTATACATCAAAATCAGTGGATTTGGCATCAATGGACTAATCTCTAGAGCAGCGATTTTGTGTTTCAGGGGATGTTTATGCATATCATTCATTGTGAATGATGCCCCCTGGAACTCTAGTATTGACTCCAGCTGACTAGAACAGATTGGTATTTCTAGAAATGACAAAGTTAGGAGGAGGGATTGGTTGGCTCCAGGAAACGAATGCAATTACTGTGTCTTAGCAGCGTGTATTCTATGTATGTTCACTACTGAATTCACATTTTAAGAACTTTCATTAACTACATTCTCTTTTTATTTTTATTTTTTATTTTATTTTATTTTTTGTGGTACTAGGGGATTGAACACAGGGCACTCCACCATTGAGCTACACTTCCAGCCCCTTTTTTACTTTTTATTTTGAGACAGGGTCTCACTAAGTTGTACAGTTCTCCAACTCACCATCCTCCTGCCTCAGCCTCCTGACACACTGGGATTATGAATGTGCTCTACTGTGCCCAGTTTAAATGTATTCTTCTCAAATTAGTCATTTTACTTTTATACAACCCTAGGATTTATGTAAAATTTTTCACGCCTATTTTCAAATTATTTCCCATGTGTTTGGTTTTACTCCATCTTGGTAAAGAGCCCCTTGAGGGCTTTAACCATATCTTCTTTTTCTTTTTTCCTGCCTCGTGCTTTTGGTCAGCTTGCAGTACATGATCAATCAATATATGAATATTTCTTTATTTTCTCTATTCCATAGCTTTGCTGTTTTATAAAGTCATAATAGTTAACTTTTATACTCTGGTCTCGTATTACTCTAGTCTCCTCTGATTTTGATTCCAAGAAATATATCATAGAGGGATAGGGTTGTTCTACCTAGTATTAATCACAAAAGTTACCCTGCACCTCTTCCTCTTCTATTTTCAGCTGCTATCTTCTCCTGAGGAGATGGATTCTTTTTGTTTCCTTTACAACACACAACATAAAGTAGTGTACTTTCTTTTATTTATAGAATTTCGGTTTTTTCTTGTACACCTGGATTTTTAATGTTTTTAAGAGCCCCAATTTGCTGGGTATGGTTATGTACACTTGTAATTCCAGAACTCAGGAGGCAGAGGCAGGAGGATCTTGAGTTCAAAGCCAGCCTGGGCTATTTAGCAAGACTCCATCTAAAAAAAACCCCAAGACAAAACAAATAAATAAAATCCAATTTATGAATCCTTTTTTTAAAAAAAATCTCAAAAGTAATGTATGTAGATTATAATAAGCAATATAGAAATATGAGGTAAAAAATGAAAATCCCACTTTCCATGCATTATTTTTTACGTACCATCTATCTACATTTAACAAAATAAAAAGCAAGCTGCGCACAGTGGCATATGCCTGTAATCCCAGCAATTTGGAAGACAGAGGCAGGGGGATTGCAAATTCAAGGCCAGAGGCAGCCTGCGAGACCCTTGCTCAAAGTAAAAAATAAAAAATGGATTGGGGTTGCAGTCCAGTGGTAGAGCACTTGTCAGGTATATGTGAATCCCTGGGTTTAGCCCCCAAGTACCATAAAACAAATAAACATCCCTCCTCCAAAAAACAAAAAACAGCAAAAACCTAGGAAACACTGCATATAAAGTTTTTCATTTTGCATTTTGCATATAAAGTTTTTCTAATTTATATACTCAATATCTATTGAATGACAGTCAAGTTCTTTTTCTACATTTTTTTTCTGTTAAAATAATATGCTGCGCTGGGAGTGATGGCACATGCCTGTAATCCCAGTGACTCGGGAGGCAGAGGCAGGAGGATAGCAAATTCAAGACCAGAGGCAGTCTGCATAATTTAGTGAGACCCTGTCTCAAAAAGTAAAAAAAAAAAAAAAAAAATGGGCTGAGGGTACAGCTCAGTGGAATAGCACTTGCAAAGCATGCAAGTACAAGGCCCTGGGTTGCAAAAAATAATAATAATAATAATAATAATAAGCTGCAATCTTACATATATATCATTATATATTTATGTTAACACATCTGTAGGCTGGATTACCAGAAATGACATTGCATATATTAGAGTATTTTGAATTTTTTTAGAGTTTGCCACGTTGCTTTCTGAATAAGCTGTATAATTTTGCTACACCCACATCCAGATGAATGATTTCATTGTCTTCTCATTGGGTAATTCACATGTCTTAACTGATTATTTAAGAACTAAATAAAAATCTGTGGCTGAAAATTAGAGGCTAAGCTTTTTCATTCTCTCCTAACATTTTGCTATTTTCATGGGTAGTTGAAAAGAATTCAGAAAAGAAAAATCAGGTAATGATGGTGGTAGGATGTCTTACATGTAATTCTTTTTTTCCAGCTTGAAATACATTTGGACTCCTTACATGTGCATGTTAGCAGCATTTGGTGTATGTTCCCCTGAACTTTGGGTGACACTTTTCAAGTGGCTTCGATTAAGAACTGTACACCCAATATTGTTGGTGAGCCATTATTAATTTGTGTTAGACACTTATTTATCTTCAAATTCTATAAAATAATGGCTAATAAGTGGAAAGCACATTGAATGCAATTGAAATAGCATGAGTAAATTATAATGACTTACAGGTTGAAAATAGATTCTGTGAAAAACATTTTTTAATTTCTCATTTAAAACCAATGTACTAGAATCTATACTATTTTTTTAAAAAAAGTAAAAATTCAGGAGAACCAATAATATGAGACAGTATTAGAAACTCATCTTTTCCTCTCTTTTCCAATTGTTCCTGTAACTGCAAAGAATTTAATTATTTAGTTAATTAATTTTAAATTTAAAGTAATGTGGGTAGCCTCAGTCTCCTGCCTGGGCCTCTTGAGGAGCTGGGACCACAGGCATGTAACACCATACTCAACCTGTAGATTTTATAATGTCTTTCTTGATTTAGAACTGTAGTATGTTTCCACATGAATGGAACATTTACACTGTGCCTGCTCTGTGCTTAGAATAAAGGTAAATAGTACATTATTATTAAAGCTAGGCATGGTGGCTCATGCCTATAATTCCAGCACTCAGGAAGCTGAAGCAGGAGGATTACAAGTTTGAGGCCAGCCTGAGCTACATAGCAAGACTGTCTCAAAAAGGGGGATCTGAGGGTGTGGTTGAATGGTAAAGTGCTTGCCTAGCATTCATGAAGACCTGGGTTTGATTCCCCAGGACCTACCCCCCAAAAGAAAAGAGACATAAGACCATAACAAGAACAGGTTTTGGCAGGACATGATCTATTGTTATATTTTATCAATTTTATTCCCAGAAGAATTTATACATTCTTATTTTAACATAGTAATATATTAATATATGTTAGCTATTTTTCTTTCACCTGCAGCTGTACCACTGTGGCATCTAATCCCATTAGATCTTGGAAGCTAAGCAGAGTCGGACCTGGTTAGTACTTGGGTGGGAGACCACCTGGGAACACCAGGTGCTGTAGGCTTGGGAGGAGGACTCAGCAACCCACTCCTAAAAAACAATTAGCCATTGAAAACCCTATGAATAGCAGAGAATCACTGACAGTAGTGTTTCATCTATATATATTCATCATGTATATAGGTTGACTATGAGTCTGACACTGACTTGATAGCACCTAATCACAACATTTTTCTTTTATTATGTAATTGTCTTTTTTTGTTGTTGCTGTTAACTTTTCATGTAGCAATTCAGAATTCCTTGTGAGCTCTTCATAACATAAATCTTTGGCAAATTTTGAAATATTTTTTGGCAAAGTCTTTGGCAAAAATTTGAAATATTGTTTTCTATTTGAAATATTACCTATGAGCATTAACTTTTTTGTTTTTGTGTTTTGAGGCAAGATCACACTATGTAGCCCAGGCTGGCCTTGAACTCTCTATGTACCCCAGGCTGGGCTCAAACTCTCTATGTACCCCAGGCTGGGCTCAAACTTTCGATCCCCCTGCCTCAGCCTCCTGAGTGATAGGATTACAGGCATGAGCCACCACGTCCTATTAAGCATTAACTTATTTAATGCTCTGCTTTAAGTTTATATAGTAAGTATGTATAATTCTTTTTAACTCCACCTTTATGTGTTTGAAACACAGATCTTCACTCAGCTCATTTTGTAAACTAGATTCAATGCTTCACTTTCTCTGATTGAAATTCTTATAAGGATATTCAAGTGATTCATAGAGTCAGAGCTAGTACCTCTAAAGTATACTCTAAAATACTGGGGATGCCAAAAACATACACATTTTAAGAGTTGTTATCTAAGTATTACTTTTCAAAGTTGAATTGAATTATGGTAGCAATGTGTAGTATGACCTCTTGTAACTGCAGAAGTCATATTGAGTATTACATTTTTAATACAGTTAATATGTATACGTATTTTGGCACCCTATGTATATTTACCCTTAACCCTTTTTGCTTTAATATTTTAGGCTCTTATTCTGAGCATGGCTGTGCCCACTATAATAGGTCTCAGTTTATGGAAAGAGGTAAGAAAAACAGATTTTTATATTACTACTGTATCTATAAGATAGTGATAAATTTATGTTCATGGGTAGGAAACTTCTGTCAAGACAGTATTCTAACAAAACGTGATATTCTTAGTAATGCTTCTTTTTTTTTTCATTAGAAATATGATAGAAGAATCAAAAATTTCCTATAATGCCGCTGATAAAGTTTTCTGTAATCAAATGCCATTCTTTATTCAGTTTATAGTGGACAAAGGAAATTGCTAAATAAGTCTTAGTACTCAAAAAATATTTTGGTAACTAAAATTTTAATATCTATAAAATGATATAAATTCTTTGGCTTATCCTAATGTAACATGAAACTAATTGCCAATAAGCCTGCAAATTATTTCACCTGAAATTTATTTATTTAATAAGTGTGTATGTGAAAAATATAACCGATAATTAGTAGTTTGGTAGTGATAAAATTATTTGAGTTTAAGCAGTGAATTAACCATCTGATAGATGATTTGGATTAAGAAGAATAAGTGGGTCACTGAAAGAAAGCAGAGAGATCCATGATATTTTTGTCCATGAGAAAAGTGTTTTAGCATCATTTGTCTTAAGTTAATCTTTTGGAAAATTCTAGAACAATTTTAAACTTTCTGGTTACTTACACACACCCTTTGGGGATTTTGTTTCCCATTTTAGTTTTTTCCAAGATTAATGACAGAATTAATGGAGATACAGGAATTCTATGACCCAGATACAGTGGAACTAATGACCTGGATAAAGTAAGAATTGAACTGCACAAGACTACTGTTAAGCTATTTATTAATCATTGTATGCTATCTAATGGATTCAGGGTGAATAATACATTAATTAGTACTTTTCTGTATTCTCATAAAACTCAGGAATTTTATCCTGTGTTTTAAAGGATAATTTTTGATTGGACATTGTAATTCTAATTTGCTTTTCTCTCTCTCTCCTTCCTTTCTTCCTTTCTTCCTTCCTTTTCTTTTTTCCTTCCTTCCTTTTCTTCCTTCCTTCCTTTTCTTTCTTTCTTCCTGCCTTTCCTTCTTTCTTTCTTTTTTCTTTTCTTTTTCTTTCTTTCTCTTTCTCTTTTCTTATCTTTCTTTCTGTTTCCCTCCCTCCCTCCCTCCCTTCCTTCCTTCCTTTTTCTTTCTCTTTCTCGCTTTTCTTTTCCCTTCCTCCCTCCCTCCCTTCCTTCCTTTTCTCTCTCTCTCTCTCTCTCTCTTTCTTTCTTTCTCTCTCTTTCCTTCTTTTCAATTGAGTGTTAAACCCAGGGCCTCAAATGTACTTTGCAAGTGGTCTACCACTGGTCTGCATCTCCATCCTAGTTTTATTTTTTATTTTGAGACCTCTTTTATTTTGAGACCTCTTTAAAGCCACAGCTTTTCTCAATGCAAAGTGTCTTTTGATTTCTTGACTGCTGATTCCATGGGCCTTGATTGTAAAACCAAGTAAAGCAAAATCTTGGACAACCTCAGTCTTTTCTCCATTTATCACGAGGTTGCTTACCCAGTTGTAAGGATTTTTATATTGTTGATGTTGAGGCGCAATCCATACTGAAAGCTGTGTTCTTTAATCTTCATCAGTAAATGTTTCAAATACTCTTCAGTTTCAGCAAGCAAAGTTGTGTCATCTGTATAACATGGGTTGTTAATGAGTCTTCCTCCAGTCCTTGATACCACATTCTTCTTCATAAAGTCCACATTCTTGGATTATTTGTTCAGCATAGAGATTGAAGAGGTACAGTGAAAGGATACAGCCCTGATGCACACCTTTCCTGACTTTAAACTAGGCAGTGTTTCTTTGTTTTTTGAACTACTGCCTCCTGGTCTATGTACAGATTCCTAATGAGTACAATTAAGTGCTCTAGTATTCCCATTCTTCAGTGTTATCCATAATTTATTGTGATCCACATAGTCAAATGCCTTTGCATAGTCAATAAAACATAGATAAATACCCTTCTGGTATTCTCTGCTTTCAACTAATGTCCATCTGACATCAGCAGGGATTTCCTTGATTCCATACCCTCTTCTGAGTCGGGCTTGATTTTCTGACAGTTCCCTATCTACATACTGCTTCAGTCACTTTTATTTTTTTATTTTTTATTTATTTATTTTTTTTTTGGCACGATACTGGTGGTTGAACCCATGGCCTCTCTCTTGCATGCTCTACAAGTGCTGGACCACTGAGATGCACCCTCAGCCCATTTTTTTTTCTTTTTTTGAGACAGGGTCTCGCTAAGTTACGCAGACAGCCTCTGGTCTTGAACTTGCGATCCTCCTGCCTCTGCTTCCCAAGCCACTGGGATTATAGGTGTGCGCCACCGTGCCTGGCTTCTGCTTCAGTCACTTTTATATGATATTTAGCAAAATTATACTTGTGTGAGATAAAATGATATTGTTAAATAATCTCTACATTTAGTTGGATTCCATTTCTTGGGAATAAGCACAGCTATGGATCTCTTCCAGTTAGTTGGCCAGGTAGCTATTTGCCAAATCTTTTGGCATAAACAAATGAACACCCCTAGTGCTGCATCTGTTTGTTGAAACATCTCAGTTGGTATTCCATCAATTCCTGGAGCCTTTTATTATGTCAATTCCTTCAAGGCAGCTTTGACTTCTTGCAGTATCATTGTTTTCTGATCATATGCAGTCTCTGGAAATGGTTGATCATCCACAAATTTTTTTGGTATAATGACTGTATTCCTTCTATCCTCTTTTGATGCTTCCTGCATTATTTAATATTTTCCATGTAGAATCCTTCACTGTTGCCACTTGAAGCTTGATTTTTTTTCTTCAATTCTGTAAGCTCAAGCAAAACAGAGCGTGTTCTTCCCTTTTGGTTCTCTATTTCCAGCTCTTTGTACATTTCGTTATAATACTTTATCTCGTCTTTTTGATCTGCTCTTTGAAATCTTCTGTTTAGTTCTTTAACTTCATCATGTCTTCCTTTTACTTATGCTACTCGACATTGAAGGACAAGTTTCAAAGTTTCTTTTGACATGTAATTTGGTCTTTTCTTTTTTCTTGTCTTTTTAATAACCTTTTGCTTTCCTCATGAATGATGTCTTTGATGTCATGTCTAGACTTGTCTAGTCTTTGATCATTAGTGCCTAATATACCAAACCTGTTCTTGAAGTAGTCTCTGAACTCAAGTGAGATATACTCAAGGTCATACTTTAGCTCTCATACACCTTTTTCTAATTTTCTTCAGTTTCAGTTTGAACCTACATATGAGCAGTTGATGGTCTGATCCACAGTCAGCACCTGGTCTTGTTCTGACTTTTTGATAACGAGCTTTTCCATTGTCTCTTTCCACAAATGTAGTCAGTTTGGTTCCTGTATGTTCCATCTGGTGACCTCCATTTGTATCCATTTATGTTGGTGAAAAAAAATACATTTGCAATGAAAAGGTCATTGGTCTGACAAAATTCTATCATAGGACCTCCAGCATCATTTCTGTCACCATGGCCATATTTTCCAACTACTGACCCTTCTTTCCAACTTTTGCATTCCAGTCACCGGTAATTATCAGTATATACTGATTGAATGTTTAATCTATTTCAGATTGCAGAAGCTGGTAGAAATCTTCCCTATCTTCATTTGTGGCCTTAGTGGTGGGTGCATAAATTTGAGTAATAGTCATTAACTGATCTTCCTTCTAGGTGTATGGATATTATTCTATCACTGACAGCATTGGACTTCAGGACAGATCTTGAGATGTCTTTTTTGATGATGGGTGCAACCCCATTTCTCTTTGTTATTCCCAGCATAGTAACCAAATGTTTATTTGATTCAAAATGGTCAATACCAATCCATTTTAGCTTACTGATGCTTAGAATGTCATGTTATGTGCTCCATTTCACTTTTGATGATTCTGAATTCTCCTAGAATCATACTATGTACATTCCACATTCCAATTATACATCCATTAATACTTGGTAGAGTGCCACTGTATACTCTCTGAGGCCTTGAGTTCCATCCCTAGCACCACATAAATGGGAGAAGGAGCTGGCAGCCCACACCCAATACAGTCCTGAAACAATCTTCCATTGAAAACATTATTAGTAGCTGAGAAGCACTGACATAGTGCTAAGCATGGGACAGTGTCAAAGAGTATTTCATTCTGTTGTACATAGTGTTGCTAAGAGTCAGACTCAACTTGACAACATCTAACAACAACAACAACAACAACAGCTGATCCTTCTCATTTTGAGTCATCCCATATCAGCAAATGGAAGTCCCAAGGGCTTTACTGCATTCTTGTCATTAAGTTCGACTGTACTTTGAGGATGTAACTTTTCCCCAGTTGTCTTTTGAGTGCCTTCCAACCTGGGGGGCTCATTTTCTGACAGTATATTTGACAATGTTTTTCTGCTATTCCTAGGGTTTTCAGTGGCTAATTGTTTGGGGAGTGGGCTGTCAGATCCTTTTCCCTAGTCTCTTTTCATCTGGAAGCTCAGCTGAAGCCTCTCTACCCTGAGTGTCCTTACAGGAATCTGAGAGACCGGTGACATAGCTTTCAGCATCACAGCAACATGGAAGCCCACACAGTGACAGACACTTGGGGGCCTTTAACACGTACACATATATAATTCAGGAACTCTTAAAAGGCTACACTGTTAAGTCAAATAATCTAATCGCAAAATAGCCAAAGTAACCATGTCTCTATTGGCTTTAGGGCTTAGGTTTTTTTTTTTTTTTTAATTCCTTCTTAATTTGTAGCAGTGGATCTGAATTCATAGAGGTTTTTAGTTTGAAATTATACTTGACTAATCTAGGAAACCCTACATCAAGAAATGGGCATAAAAACTGGTCCTTCATTGGGCTAGGATATCTGTTACATCTTTCACTCAGTCTACACAAAATTCCATAAATAAAGCTTCATGCCAGAAGCCATGTGCACACCTATAATTCTAGCAAGTCAGGAAGCTGAGGCTGGAGGATCTTAAGTTTGAGGCCAGAGGCAGGCTGTGCAACTTATCGAGACCTGTCTCAAGATAAAAAATAAAAAAGGGGCTGGGAGTGCAGTCCAGTGGGAGCACTTGCGTAGCATATGCAAGGCCCTGGGTTCAACCTCATAGTACCAGGAAAACTAAATAAATAAAGTTTCATGAAATTGAACTCTAAAATTGCAAAACACAATGAGGAAACAATTCATCCTAGCATATATCAGCTATTATTTGTGAGAAACAGTAGAATTAGATCTCTAGCAATTTCTGATAATAAGATTTGTTTGTGCATTGGGTTATTTTGTTTTTGCTGTGTAACAGACTGCCACAAAACTTTGGTGGGTAGAGGGTTAGCAGAGTAGGGGTGGTGGGGAAGGTTCTTCTGGTCTGGACCAGTTCAAGTGGGACTAGATAGTCTGGCATAGCCTCTTTCACATATCTTGAATTGGCTAGGTGTTAGCTGAGGGAATCAAATCAAGTTGGTCATGTGTCTTGTGGTACTTTGCCTTATTCATAAGGTAGTATTTGTAGAGTTTCTAAAAACAAGAGAGGGCAAAATTTATTGTCAAGCATATTTTAAGTTTGTGGCTGCATTGTGTTTGCTGTTATCCTATAGACTAAATCAAATCACATGACCAAGACCGGTGTTCCCTCCATGACCATGGCTATAGAGAGAGGAATTATTGTTGCCATTTTTGTAATCAACCTAATCCATAGATGGATACTATGAAGTAACTACATTGAAAATTATTAAAGACATAAGAAACAAAAACGTGAAAAAGGAATTAAACACTCAAAAAAAAAAAAAAAGGCCTAGAAAATAAAGAGAAGAAAGACAAAAAGTGTTTCTAAAATGAGGAATTGGGTTATAGCAGTAGTCTTCAACATTTTTGGCACCAGGGACCCGTTTTGTGAAAGACAGTTTTTCCACTGACTGGAAGCAGAAGTTTACTTTCTCGCCTCCTGCTGTGCAGCCTGGTTCCAATCACATGTGTCTGTTCCTTGGTTTATAGGTGTATAAAAATGAGAATAGATCTCATTATAAGAACTTATTACTATAAAAACACTCTTTGAATGTATAAAAATTATTTCCTTTGATTTGTATTTACCATTGGGGAACAATGACAGTACAGCCTCAGTGGTATTATTAATGTAAAAGAAAGCTACACTTATACCTGTGATTTACTAGTATTTTCAAAAGCATAGCAAAGGCTTAATCAAATAGATGTTGGACAACTGGACATTAATCTAAAATATATTATTGTGTCCTATGTCTTTTCTCACTACGGAGTGCTCCCTGAAGACAGTGGCCAGGTGCCCTCTCTTTATTTCCAGTGCTTGGCACTATTGATAGCTCAATGTCAGTTGGTGCTGTGTGTTGAATACATGTTGTTGTTGTTAGGTGCCAGCGAGTCAGTACCTGACTCATAGCGACCCTCATAGGGTTTTCAATGGCTGACTGTTTCGGGATTGCCTTGGGAGTGGATTGCCAGGTCCTTCTCCCATTTTTGCGGTGCTGAGAATTGAACGCGGGACCTCAGAGATTGCAGCGCAGCGCTCTACCAACTGAGCCAAATCCCAGCCCTGTTGAATACATAGAGGGAATAAATAAATGAAGGCAGGGCTGAGCATATAACTCAGTGGTAGAGTACTTGCTTATCATATGTGAGGATCTGGGTTCAATCCCCAGCACTGCAAAAATAAGTAGATAGACAGGTAGATAGAGGCATTAGAACAATTCTTTGGGATATGTTTGTAGATTTTCCACGTTATAAATAGCATCTAACAAGAACAAATAGCATCTATCTGGGCCTTTGTGTCATAATCCAGAGTAGAGAGGTCCTACATGTGTTGCTGGGAGACAGACATATATAAAAACAGGTTGTGTTGGTTAATCTTTGCAAAAGATGAATTTGAGAATTTAAAGTATCACCACAGAACAATAGTCACCCTTGTCCCTGTTCATTTATTCTACATTATTATTATTATTATTATTATTTTTATTTTTATTTTTATTTATTTTGGTGGTACTGAGGGTTGGACCCAGAGCTGGACCCAGGGCCTCGCACTTGCATCCTCTGCAAGTGCTGGACCACTGAACTGTGCCCCTAGCCCAGTTTTTACTTTTTGAGACAGGGTCTTGCTAAGTTACACAGACTGCCTCTGGTCTTGAACTTGGGATCCTCCTGCCTCCACCTCCTAAGCTGCTGGGATTACAGGCATGTGCCACTGCGCCCAGCTCTACATTATTTTTTAAAGGTAGCATTACCACCTGAACTATGTTTACATTTATTGTCTCCCTGTACTCCTTCTTTAAAAAAAAATCTGTATCTTCAATACTCAAAATACTGCTTGGTGTTTAGTAGTGCTCAGTAATTTTGAATGAATCCATAAAATAAACTGAAGACTGACATTAAAAGTTAAGTGTATTGTACATTGCAAATTGCCTAGTATTTCAGAATTGTTATAATTAAGTATACTTTTTCATTGTGTAAATCTTTTGGTTCTTTGTAGAAGGCAAGCTCCGGTTGCAGCTGTCTTTGCAGGGAGTCCACAGTTAATGGGTGCAATTAAGTTGTGCACTGGATGGATGGTGACTAGCTTGCCTCTTTACAATGATGATGATCTTCTCAAGAGAAATGAAAATGTAAGGCATTTTAAATTCTACATTTGGATTGTTTTTAAACAATACTCTGTATTTTAGTAGAATTCTGTACTGATGCATCCATTCCTAGTTAGCTTGTTGTTGTTGTTATATGCTGTCAAGTCATGTCTGACTCATAGGGACCCTCATAGGGTTTTCAGTGGCTGACTATTTCAGGATTACCTTGGGAGTGGATTGCCACATCCTTCTCCCATTTTTGCAGTGCTGGGAATCGAACTTGGGACCTCACTCTACCAACTGAGCTAAATCCCAGCCATCCTAGTTAGCTAGGAAAATCCAAAACAATTTTAGAAGAGCTAATTCATTTTGGTTTTTCAAAGTTGCATAATACATTTAACCAAGAGGAAAACTAAAATTAAAACACTGTCTTTTGTGAATACTACTGATATTTTTCTAGGGATAACATTTATTTTTTCACAAAGTTATCAAAGGAAACTGTCCTTTGAAAATATCCTGTTCTCAAACTCTTGAAGAAAGACTATCAGTTCATGTCTTGTTATCCTTTGTCTTTCCAAGATATACCTCTTTCTCTCTTTCTCGATCTCTCTCTCTCTCTCTCTTTTTTTCCTGCAGTACTTAGAGGTTAAACCCAGGGCCTCAGTGTTCTTTGCAAGTATTCTACCTCTGGGCTGCACCCCCAGCCTATTTTTTTTCATTTTTATTTTGAGTCATGTTCTTGCTAAGTTACATAGGCTGTCTCTGGCCTCAAACTCATGATCTTCCTGCCTCTGCCTCCCAAATCGCTGGGATTACAGGTATGTACCATGGCCCCTGGCACCAAGATAAAATTCTGTTGTTGATTATTAAACACTATGACTTAGCTGGACATGGTGACATGTTTGTAATCCTAGCTACTTGTAAGGTATGCACAGGAGAATCACAATTTTAAGGCCAGACCATGTAATTTAACAGCACCCATTTCAAAATTAAAAAAGAAAAAGGGATGGGGATATAGCTCTGTGATGACACACTTGCCTAGCATTCCTGAGGTCCTAGGTCCAATCCCTAGCACTGCCAAAAAAAAAAAAAAAAAAAACAAACCCTACAATTTAAAAGAAAATTAGTGTAGTCTCTTATTTAATAATTCAGTATAATGTCAGAATGGCATTAGTTAATTGTAGTTTGGTGTGGATTTAAATGATAGTTTTATATTCGAAAGTAATTATCAACTGAACTTGTGTTCCCAATATTTTACTTTTTAATTTCATATAGTTTTTAAAATACGCTCTAAGGAAGAAGCAGAGCAATATAGAGGTTAACAGTGTAGACTTTGGAGTCAGGTGCCATGGCACATTCCTGTAATCCCAGCAACTTGGGAGGCTGAAGCAGAAGGATTGTGAACTTGAGGCCAGAGCAGCCTGCATGACTTAGCAAGATGGTTTCCCAAAATGAAAAATAATAAAATGGGCTAAGGGTATAGTGGCAGTGGCAGAGCACTTGCAAAGTATGTGAAAAGCCCTGGTTTCAATACCCCAGTATAAAATAAATAAACAAAATAAAAATAAAAATAAATAAGACATAAGAAGAATGTAGACCTTGGAGCTGGATGTGGTGGTACACACCTATAATCTCAGCACTTGGGAGGCTGAAGCCAGAGAATCACTTGAATTCAAGAGTTCAAGACCAGCCTGGTGGGACAATGTATTGAGGCTTCAAAAGCCTTCAAAAACATAAAGTGGGGCTTGGACTGTAGCTCAGTGGGGGAGCACTTGCCTAGCATTTGTGAGGCCTGGGTTCAATCCCTAGCACTGTAAGAAAGGAAGGAAGGAAGAAAGGGAGGGAAGAAAGAAGGAAGAAAGAAAGGGAGGAAGGAGAGAGACTCTAGAATTAGAGTATCTAGACTCAAATTCTAGCTCTGCTATATGTTAGCTTCGTGACTTTAAGTAAAAGTTACTGAGTCTGGAAATTGTAATAGTTCTCACCTCCTACTTGTGAGAATTAAATGAGATGATGTACTATGCCTAAAACAGTAAAGTATAAAAGTTAGGTATTATTATATCTTATTATGTACTATTAAGTTATAATTGTATATACATTGCATATACATAAACATATAGTACAAAGAAGAGTTCAAAAGCAGAAGCAATCAGTTCTGCCTACAGACATCTAAGAAGTCATCACAAAGGTCATTCTCCTTGATTTGGACCTTGAAGGTTGATTAGAAACTTGTTTGGAAAAGGAATACATATGATTTCAGGATGAAAAAGTAGCATAAGGCAAGAAATTTGTATGGCCATGAAGCTAGAAAATAAAATGAGGCCAAATTCTGAAGGGCCTGCATTGTCATGCTGAAGAATTTAGGCTTATCCTTGAGGCAACTGGGAAACATCAAAGACTTTAATAAGCCTAGCAGCGGAATGATTAGACCTGTTTGCGAGAATTATGGTCACAGCAGAAAGAGCAGAGATGGGGAGATCTACCTGAGGGTGATTTGCTTGAGCAGCAACAGCCATGTCTGATTAGTATTTGCTGTACTTCAAAGAGGTAGAGTTGTTCAGGCAGAATATACACAGCATATTCCTGAATTTTATTTTTTTTAGATTCAAAATAACCAGCTTTGTGACTTTTTTTTTCTTTCTTGAGACAGATTCTTGCTCACACCAGCCTTGAACTTGTTATCCTCTTCCCTCAGCCTCCTAAGTGCTAGGACTACCAGTGTGATCACCATGCTTGGCTTCTTTGTTTTCTTTTTATAAGATTTTTTTCCTAGTAGGAAATTTTAGGATAATTTGTAATTAGATCAAAGTTCTAGTTAAGTTCTAATTAAACATTTTTGAGTTTTAAGTTTTATGGTAGTTGACTCTGACAATAGTAACCAATATTTTTTCCAAAGCTTTTCTTTCTCTGTGGTATTTACTGTTGCCTGCAGCCATAACACTGTGGCATCCAATGCCACCAGATCTTGGAAGCTAAGCAGGGTCAGGCCTGGTTAGTACTTGGATGGGAGACCACCTGGGAATACCAGATACTGTAGGCTTGGGAGAAGGACCCAGCAACCTCCTCACAAAAATCAATCTACCTTTGAAAACCCTATGAATAGCAGAAAAGCACTGACAATAGTGTTTCATCTGTTGTACATAGGGTCGCTATGAGTCGGACACCAACTTGATGGGACCTAACAACAACAACAATGACGATATTTACTACATAGCAGATACTGAATAAGTTTGTTTAATCAAAATCCAAATAGAACTCCATAAATGAGAACTTATCATTTAAATTAGACCCTATCTCTACTTTATAATATACGAATAACCTTTGTATAATCCCTGAGGCCAATGATTCTCAATCTGGGACAATTTTGCCCCCAGGGACATTTGCCAATGTCTGGAGGTGGATTTCTGTGGGCATCTAGTGGGTAGAAACCAAGTAGGCTAGTAAACATCCTGCATTGCACAGTATATCCTCTCTCTTGTCCCAACAAAGACCAATTTAGCCCAAAATGTCAATGCTAAAGGTTGAGAAACTCTGCTCTAGGCTATTGGTATTGTTATTGCCATTGCACAGAAATGGTTTCAATGCCCCAAGAGTCTATTACAGTTTCCTGAAACTTCTATCAATAGGTATGACCTGGATAGGATACAACCATTCTTTAAAGTTATTTAGTATGGCGAAATGAACTAGCAACTTCCTTTTGATTTATGAACATTCTGTGTATGCCAGGCTTGGTGGCACATGCACGCAAAATCAGTGACTAGGAAGCCTGAGGCAGGAGGATGCAAGTTCAAGCCAGAGGCAGCCTGCACAACTTAGGGAGATCCTGCTGTCTCAAAATAAAAAACAAAAAAAAGGGGGGAGTACAGATCAGTCATAGGGCACTTGCCTAATTATATGCAAGGCCCTGGCTTCAACTCCCAAGTATTGAAGGAAAAATAATATTCTGTGTGGCACAGTGTCATTGGATATTGTATGTGATGGTGCTAGATTGCCAGCAATCATGACAGGTAGGCAGTTACTGATTATTCTGCAAATAGATCAGGATCTTACTCAATCTACATTTCAAATCTCCATACTTTTAGGACAAATAGTATGTGATAATATTAACAATTAATTATTTTTTACTAATTATGAACTATTCTAGCCCAAAGAAGAAATATAAATGGCTAGTTTGCATATGAAAAGATGCTCAGTCTCTTTAGCCATCAAGGAAATGCAAATCAAATTCACAATTAGATATCACATTTGTATTTGTGCCTATTCCCACGAAAGGGAATCCAACCGAATGTGGAAACTATCGAACGATATCATTAATATCACACGCAAGCAAAATTTTACTAAATATCATTCAAAAGTAACTTCAGCAGTATATACACAGGGAACTGCCAGAAGATCAAGCCTGATTCAGAAGAGGACATGGAACCAGAGACATCATTACTGATGTCAGATGGATATTAGTCGAAAGCAGAGAATATCAAAAAGTGTCTGTCTATATGTTTTATCGACTATGTAAAGGCATTTGACTGTGTAGCTATAACAAATTATGGATAATACTACAAAGATTGGGAATATCAGAGCACCTAATTGTATTCATGAAGAATCTTTACATGGACCAGGAGGCAGTCATTCGAACACAATAGGAAACACTGCTTGCTTTAAAGTGGAGAAAGGTGTGCGTCAGAGCTGTATCCTTTCACCATACCTCTTCAGTCTCTAAGCTGAGCAAATAATCTGAGGAGCTGGACTTTATGAAGAAGAACATGGCCTCATGATTAGAGGAAGACTCATTAATAACAACCTCTGTTATAGAGATGACACAACCCTCCTTGCTGAAAGTGAAGAGGATTTGATGAAGATCAAAAAGCCTCAACATCAACACAACAAAAATCCTTACAACTGGGTCAGTAAGCAACATCATGATAAATGGAGAAAAGATTGAGGTTGTTCAAGATTTTGCTTTACTTGGTTCTGCAATCAACACCCATGGAAGGAGTAGTCAAAAAATCAAAAAATGCATTGCTTTGGGAAAAGCTGTGGCAAAAGATCTCTTTAAAGTATTAAAAAGTAAAGATGTTACATTGAAGACAAAGGTGCGCCTGACTCACGCAATGGTATTTTCAGTTGCATCATATGGTTGTAAAAGCTGGACATTGAATAAGGGCGACAGGAGAAGAATCCATGCTTTTGAATTATGGTACTGGAGATGAATATTGAATATATCATGGACTGCCAGAAGAACCAACAGATCTGTCCTAGAAGAAGTACAACCAGAGTGCTCCTTGGAAGCAAGGATGGCTAGACTGCATCCTACGTATTTTTGACATGTAGTCAGGAGGGTACAATTCCTAGAGAACTTTGGGAGAATGTCAGATTAACGAAAAAAAGGAAAACCCTCCACTAGATGGATTGACACAATGTCTGTAACAGTGGGCTTAAACATAAATAAGATTGTGTGCCTGGCACAGATTGAGGTAGTGTTTCATTCTGTTGTACATAGGGTTACTATGAGTTGGGCCCGACTCAACTAAATAGCACCTAACAACAACAACAACAATTAGACCTAATAGGATAGCTAGAATGAAAAGAACAAAAAGTAACAAGTGTTGGCAAGGCTGTGGAAAACTCAGAATCAAACCCTGTGCAGTGCTGATGGGAATATAAAATGGTATAGCTGCTTTGGAAACTAGTCTGACAGTTCCTCAAAAGGTTAGACACGAGTTACCATATGACCCAGCAATTCTACACCTAGATATATACCAAAGAGAAATGAAAACATTTCTCTTGCACAAAACTTGTACATGAATATTCATAGAAGCGTTATTCATAATAGCCAAAAAGTGGAAGCAACCCAAATGTTTATCCACTGATGTTATATACATATGTTGGAATATTATTTGGCACTAAAAGGAAATGGAGTAATGATACATGCTACAACATGGATGAATTTTGAAAACATTATGGTAAGTGAAAGAAGCCAGTCACAAAGGATCATTTATATGAAATGTCCAGAATAAGTACATTTGTAGAAACAAGAGGGGTTGGGGAATGACAAGGCATACAGAGTTTCTTTTGGGGATAGTACAAATGATCTAAAATAGATTGTGTTGGTGAATGCACAACTCTGTAAACATACCAAAACCCATTGATTGAATAGTAGGGGAATTGTATGATATATGAATTATATTTTAATAAAGCTGTACAGTTTTGATTAACAGAAGCTTTTAGTGTCTTTTAAAATCATTTTTAATTATATTGTTTCAGATTTATCAAATCTATTCAAAGAGATCTGCTGAGGATATTTATAAAATACTGACATCCTACAAAGCTAATTACCTAATTGTAGAAGATGCTATCTGCAATGAAGTGGGAACAATGAGGGGCTGTAGAGTTAAAGATTTGTTAGATGTTGCAAATGGCCACGTGAGTAACCGTTTGAAAAGTTAATTGTTTTTTAGAAAGCTCTATTTATTAAAACTTATAATCTTCACACTTTAACTTTGGAACTTAACTACGAACATATTGAGTCATATAATAATGAGAGAGCTTATTAAAAGTAGTTTGAAGTGTTTTTTAAAAGAACAAAAAAAAGTTGGGCATTTAAGAAAAATAGTAATTTTACTGATACCCAAATTCCTTATTCATTGCTTATATTTGTGCATATTTCAACATTATAAATATCTGGCCCTTTTTTTTTTTTAAGAAATGTTGGGGGACTGAACCTAGTGCCCAATGGGCACACTAAGCAAGTACTCTACCACTGAGCTATACCCTAGCCAAGATTTTTAAATGAAAGATGGCATAATGTGATTTAAATACTGAGCTTATAGTAACATAATAATCTAAAGAGCAGCTGTTTGCGTTGTCATATTTGTTGTCATAATCTTGTATCATTTGATTCATATCTACAAAAAATGCTTACTAAGTTAACACAAGGTCTGTGCAATGAGTTCTTATTATTCAAGCTTTCTTACTTCTGAGAAGTACAATAACTGAAATTGATATAGAAATTAAGATCTAGCTAAATTGTAACAACTAAAGTGAGTCTGAATACACTGATTTTTATGTATCTGGTAATCGAGAAGATTGACAGAGGAGTTTGTAAATCTGATAATTAGTGTTGGCTGGAATGGATGTTTTTACTCCTAAGAAAATTGAGAATAAGGGACTTTATGAAAAGCTTAGTAGGCCATTCTAAGTTGTAGTACATACACTGTTTAGGCTGCAGCCTAATTTTTCATCTTATTTATTATTTAAAACTTTTCTGTTTGCTTTTTTAGCTTTTTTTGGTTTTGTTTTTTGTTGGGATTTTTGATTGTTTCATTTTTATATTGTTTTTTGTTGCAGCCAATTTTTTTCATTCCTCCATAAATAATCAATTCTTTGTCTTATAATCTAAGACTACTTTGGAGGTGAGAAATTAGTTTTAGAGATTTCTACCTTTCTTTTTTGTCAGAACCCTTTAAATTTGCGATATAAACTTATTCTGTTTTATGCTGCATATAGTTTGAATTTTCTCTGTTGATACTTGATAATTGTGATCTTTGTCTTATTGGTGAGAGACAGAATATAATTAAGCATTGTTTTTTGTAATTACTTCTGTATTGCTATCTGCTATGTAGCACCTAGGGCTAGAGTTTAACTCAGTTGGTAGAGTGCTGCTCTGCACTCTCTGAGGCCCCAGGTTTGATCCCTAGCACTGAAAAAATGGGAGAAGGACCTGGCAGCCCACTCCCAGAACAATCTGCCACTGAAAACCCTACGAATAGCAAGAGAAGCATTGACATGGTGCTGGGCATGGCACAGTGTCAAGGAGTGTTTTGTTCTTGTTGTACATAGGGTCACTCTGAGTCGGATCTGACGCAGTTGGACGTGACAACACCAACACCAGCATCTAAAACCTTTCTATGCTGCTTTTGGCTGCCTACCTCTTTGCTCCATTTTGAAGATTAGGCCATGTCTTTCATGTAATGCCAGGCATAGACTTAAGCTAATTTGTCCTTTTACTCCTAAAGTTTGTTCTGACATTTTGCATAGACTTTAGAAGAATATCTAGTATTTTATTATTTTAAAAAATGCTTCAAATGAGCTAAGCTGTCTTAATGAACATCACTAGATGAGACTGTAAAGGGGTTACACTGGATTTAAGTCTAGCAAGCTTACATACTTATTAGATAATTATGTGTCAATTCTACACAAGAAGAGTTTCAATATATAGTAGGAATATATGTTAATTTTTCAACCTTAGTAGATTCTATGATATGGTTTTTATGAGCAATGATACTAGATTAGAGCCTGCTAAATTTTAGGATTAAAGCTTTTAAAAGTTGTCCAGGTGCTGTGGTGCACACTTGTAATCCCAGCAACTCAAAAGGCTGAGGCAAAAGGATTACAAATTTTAGGCCAGAGGCAGCCTGCACAGTGTAGAGAGACCTGTTGTTGTTGTTGTTAGGTGCCGTCGAGTCGGTATCCGACTCGTAGCGACCCTCTGTACAACCGGGGAAACACTATTGTCAGTGCTTCTCTGCTGTTCATAGGGTTTTCAATGGCAGATTGATTTTTGGGAGGGGGTTGCAGGTCCTTCTCCCAAGCCTACAGCTTCTGGTGTTCCCAGGCGGTCTCCCATCCAGGTACTAACCAGGCCCAACCCTGCTTAGCTTCGGAGATCTGACGGGATCGGATGCCACAGGGCTACCGCTGCAGAGAGAGACCTAGTCTAAAAATAAAAAATAAGGGACATAGGATGCAACTCAGTGGTGGAGGATTTGCCTAGCATAAATGAGAACCTGGGTATAATTCCTTAGTACTGGAAAACAATATTTTATACTAGTTTCTCAATCTGATGAGGAGTTGAGTGTAATGGCATGGTGACTCGCATATGAATGGTTTTGTATTCGCTAAGCAAAATGAAATGCTTTGCAGTCCATGTTTAGCAATATCTTTTTCATGTAAATATAGTCACTTGTACAATGATTGTATTTCTCCTATAATTTTAACAAGCTTTTTAATATTATATTTCTTATCTTTTGGTAGATGGTTTATGAAGAAGGTGACAAGTTAACCTATTCAAAATACGGACGATTTTGTCATGAGGTCAAAATTAACTATTCTCCATATATGAATTATTTCACTAGAGTGTATTGGAACAGATCCTACTTTGTATATAAAATCAACACTGTGATATCTTTCCAATCTTGAAAAATAAGAGCCTTCATTTCAAAGACTTATGCTGCTTGAAGTAAAATGCTATTTTCTTCTACATACATGGTGTGTCTGTTGCAGATCAGAATGTGGACATTTGCAATGCTGCTGCTCCTTTTTCCCCTCCTGCTCTTACTTGGGTCCAGAGTTTCATGGGAAATTGAAGATCAAGCCTTACTGTCCTTTAGTAAAATGTCAAATCTCCTACTCTGCAGTATTCCAGACAGGTTTATTACCTACTTTTACATGGTCTTTTAAGATTTTCCCCATTGCAATGTCTCCCCATAAATCTCCATTCTGTCATAATATTGATCTTGAATTTGAATATGTCAAGGTCAGAGCATATGTCTCAAACATAATATTTAATAAATACTTAATGTGTTATAATTATATTACAGAATGAAAGATTATTCTTCCAGCTAGTTTCTGAAGGTGTTTAATGGTTTATAACACAAGTAAAATTTTATAACAAAAATAATTTTAACTTAAAGGTCACATGTTGAAAACCTTTAAGTTAAAGTGGAAATTATATAAAGGAATGTGATTTTTATGGATATATATAAAAATATGTCCATAATTTTCTATGATACCATCTCTATTACCTATTGCTTATGTAACGAGGACTTTCTTAGTAATACATAGTGCATGTTACTGCATTTTATTATTTTGTGACTATTTATTAAGTGATTACCCTTTTCACTTATGCCCATTAATTTGATAACAATTTAATCATGATTAAACAATAACTCTTTTTACCTATATGTATATATATTTTAAATGGACATTTAAAAGAGTGTTCAGGCTTTTTGAAATATATGGATATAGGGTATACAGTGTATTCACGTTTTCTATGGAACTATTAAGTAAAAAATTAAAGCTTTGTCAGAATATATACACTGCAGTGAGCACCAGTTTCTGGAGTTAGATGCAAATGCTGTTGAACATACCTCTGCATATAGATATATTTGTTATAAAATACAAGTGATGTTATTCATGAAACTGATATAATTTTTAACATTAAAAGCAAATGAAATTTGTAACAGAATTTATAACACAGTACAAATGTTTCACAGTTTCACAGTACAAATGCCATGTTCCTTTAAATATTTTGATATTTATAATCACTTGTTAAAATAAATTCTAAAATAATTTGGCCTTTTAAAGAGACTTGTGGTAGATGTAGCTATAGATACATTGTTTTAATGAGATGAGATGCATGTTTAGTTTTACCTTACACACCTGTTCAGTGAACAGGTTTTCGTATTTTTCACTTGTTAGAGTATTATAAAAATTGCATTTTTAGAATTCTAAATTACTACATTAGAAGGGAATATCTTTCCATTGTCTTTATTTTCTATAATATATATTTATATTTTTTCATATAGGCGTCCTAAGAGTAACTCTAGGATACTTTGGTCTTTTGGGGTTTGATGGCAGTGTCATATCTGATCCATTAGTTTCATTGGTTTCATTGGTTTCACTCTTTTATGTAATTGTTTTAACTATATTAAGGTAGCTGCAGTCAGTATATTTCAGGTTGACTCTGTACAACTTAGTGAGTACCTAATATTTAGTATCAAGCTTTATAAAATATTACCATAGTTACCTAAGTACACAGTGAATAGTGACTACCTAGTACTTCTGATTAGAGCATGCAAGACAATGTAATTTAAAAATCAGCTTCCATATTTTGAAGGGAAAGTAGAACACCCTACTTGCTATATATAGTGTGAAATATTTAACTGAATTTTTGTTCACTTATGATCACTCCTGATAAATTAGTTTTGGTTGTTATATTTTGTTTCGTTTGCCATATTAGTAAGTTGCTTTTACTTCCTTCAATTTATTTCTTAAATAATAGATTTGGAGAAATTTTCAATTGAATTTTAGAAGTAATTTTTATTCAGCATCAATTAAAAGCACAAAGGGAGCTTTATTATAGAAAAGATAATGTTGGATATGAGAGAGAAACTTATTTGCTTCTATCTTTTTTTTTTTTTTTTTTTTGGCGGTACTGGAGGTTGAACCCAGGGCCTTGTGCCTGCATGCTCTGCAAGTGCTGGACCACTGATCTGCACCCCCAGCCCTTTTTTTTTTTTTTTTTTTTTTACTTTTTTTTGAGACAGGGTCTCGCTAAGTTATGCAGACTGCCTCTGGTCTCAAACTTGCGATCCTCCTGCCTCCACCTCCCCAGCCTTTGGGATTACAGGCATGAGCCACCGTACCCGGCTACGTTTCTATCTTAACTATAGTTAAAACAACAGTACTTTGACTTGAAAACATTTATTTCCTTACTTATTTGTAGAGTAACAAATGATTAAGAATTCTGCAAGTAATTACCCTTAGGTAATTTAACAAGTGTTAGGTTTGACAATAAATATATGTTAAAAGAGCAAAGTTTATGGGTTTTGACTAGAAGGAATTTCTCAAAGAAATATAAAACATACTTTGCCCTTGATATTACAAACCCATTTAAATAAGTGCCTTAACTTCTTTATTTCCAAGTTTAATTTATATTTTCCCCAAAATATTATCCATTATATTTTCTCTAAGAAAATGTTGGTAAATTTTCTCTCAATAAAAAGGAGTGGGGCTGGGATGTAGCTCAGCAGTGGAGTGCTTACCTAGCATATGCTAAGGCTCTGGTTTCATTTCCAGCACTACAAAAAATAAATAAAAAAGAATCCTCCTTATTGCTGTTGTCACTATTAACTTTAATTCAGTAATAAGCAAATCTTTGGTAAGGATTTGTAGCCTCCCAAATTAATTTAACTTTGCAAATGCCAAACAATCCAACAAATGAAACTTACTTGATAAGGTATGTAATATTAATTCTGCTGATATATATATATATATATATATTTTTTAATTTTGATGACTGTATCTTGGTGCTTTTTGTTAGACTGGTAGAGTTTTACATCCTAAGGAGTATATGTTGTACTTTAGCACTTTTTTCATAATTATTTTCTGTGTGTATAGACAGCATTATTTTTTTTTCAGGACATTAATCCAAATTGCCAGTAACCTCAATATTCTGTCACTCTTCCATATAGTCTTGACAGATTGAAAGAATAGCAGAAGTGGAAGTCAAGTGTTTTACAATTTGGGACTAGAGAAGTATACTTAAAATCAATTATTAATTTCTTGAATGGCTCTTATTAAGATGTTTTGTTTCTAAGAAATCAATTATTGTGGGCCATTTTATTTTTGAAGTGCTAAAACATTTTGATGCCTTTTGTGGATAAAAGTAGTGCCTCTCTTTTTTCAATTGGTGGGGTTTTTAAAAGTTGTATGTAAGTTCATTTTTTGATAAATTTATTTTAATGCATGAATATGTAAAGGACATGTTACTAATCATTCTGTATATTTAAGAACTTTTGTAACTCAAATAACTACTTCCTGATTTATATCCCAATATATTCTATATTCATGTGTCCAATTTTTAAAATACATCATCTGTATTGTTGCTGTTTGCTAATAGTTTTAGATCCCAGTATGTATTAGAATTATGGCTCTGCAAGTTGCAAGTCAAATAAAACAATTTATTGAAATTATTAACTTTTTGAATATGTAGAGTTAACACTTTAAATAAAATTAAACGTGAAAATTGCAAAGGAACATATATGACTCAATGATTTTCTATCTAGTAAAGTTTCGAAACATTATACTTGTTTCCATAATATAAAGGACATTCTGGCATAATATTTGTTGAATTTAGTATAAAGGTATCTTTGAATCATTTCTGTTTATAAATCTCTTAGAATGTACATCTTAATCTTAGCATATACTGGGGATGCCATGAGACGTGTACACATTTTAAGAGATGTTATCTGTGTATTTTTTGAGGTTTAATTGAATTATGGTAGCAACGTATAATATGAGGTTTACTCCAAAGATGGTGTTAATCAAATGAATGCTAGCACCATGCATTCTTAAAACAGCAAAATGGAAAGTTTTCATTCCAAGATGTGTATGCATTTTTGGTACCTTCTGTTGTAATACTATGTGCATTTCTATGAGCAATACCCTTAACTTGTGATCAATATATATACTTGGTGGAATAATGGTATTACAAAGAAACATGCATTTCAAACTTATAGTTGAAATATCTCATGAACTACTCTTTCACACTAGCTTTACACAACTATTTAACAAAGATGAATACCACTATCTTTATGTGTATCAACCACGAGTCATATCTGTGATAATGTGTATTTAGATTACATATGTTCCTCCTGTAACTAAAGTTGCATCATTGCAAAAGTATAAAACTTAATTTCAGTAAATATAAATCCTTTAAAAGTTGGGTTATAAACTAATTTACTTCAGATTTTATAACGTTTAGCATACTTGTATCAAGAATGAAATTCTTTCATGCTTAACTACCTTCCTTATTTGGTTTCCATAATAAAATTCTTTTCGGAATTTGAAGTTGTCTTTTTTCATGCATGAATTTTTTTGTTACAAGTTTGAGGTATAATTCATATACTACATAGCTCACTCACTTGAAGTATAAATTCAGTGGTTTTTAATATTCACAAGAGTTGTGCAATTATCACTACAATTAATTTTAAGACATTTTCATTACCCCCACAAGAAACCCCCACATGCTGTTGGCTGTCAACCCAACTGTCCAGCTTTGGGCAACCATTACTAATTTACATACTATATCCATATTTCCCTATTCTGGACATTTCATATGAATGGAATCATGGTCTTTTCTCACAGGCTTCTTTCACTCAGCCTAACATGTTGAAGGTTCATCCATATTGTAGCATGTATCATTCCTTTTTATTCCTTTTTTTTTTTTCCCGCCAGTACTTGGGAAGTAACCATAGGTACTTCACCACAGAGCTGTGTCCCTATCCCTTTTAATTCTGTTTTGATTCAGGGTCTTGTTAAATTGCCCAAGCTGCCTCTGGCTTCCAATTATAATCCTCCTGCCTCAGCCTCCTGAGTCGCTGGGATTGCAGACATGTACCATAGCACCTGGCCCTTTTTATTCCTTTTTATTGCCAAATAATATTGCATTGTATGGATATACCATGTTTTCATCAGTCAATGGACATTTTGGATTGCTACTTCTTGACTATTTTTAATAATGTGGCTATGAGCGTTCATATATAAGTTTTTGTCATTTCTCTTGGGGTATAACTGGGAGTAGAATTACTGAGTCATATGGTAACCCTATGGTTAACATTTGAGGAACTGCCTCATTGGTTTTTAAAGCAGCTGTACTATTTTATAAATCTTTTGACAATATATTAGGGTTCCAGTTCTCCAAATCCTTACTACACTTACATTGTCTTTCTTGATTATAGACATCCCAGTGGGTGTAAAGGGATATTTTGTTAGGTTTTGTTATTTTTTGTTTGGTTTGGTTTGGTTTGAGACAGGATCTTCCTATATCCTATGCTTGCCTTGAACTCATGATTGTCCTGCCTCAGCTTGTTACATGCATGTGCCATCATGCCCACCCTCATTGTGGTTTTGATTTGCATTTCCATCATAGTCAATAATGTTGAATACCTTTTCTTGTGATTAGTAGCCATTTGTATACCTTTTCTTTTTCTTTCATTTTTTTATGATGCTGGGTGTCAAACCCAGAGCCTCCTACCTGCTAACCAAGCACTGTTCCACTAAGCTACTAGCCCCCCCCCCCCATTTGGGTATTTTCTTTGGAAAAATGTCTATTCAAATTTTTTGCCTCTTTTTT
>VMDO01000343.1:102034-138541 GCA_007922755.1 Pedetes capensis | reverse complement strand
TAGATACAAGACCCTTATCAGATAATTTGGAAATACTTCTCATTCAGTGGTTTTCATTACTTCTTGGATAGAGTCTTTTGAAACACAAATGCTTTTAATTTTGATGACATTGCTTAATCCATTCACATTTAATGTTATTGATATAATTGAGTTTACATTTGCTACTTTTACTTTCAGTTTCCCAAATTCCTTACTTGTTTTTTTGTTCTTCTGTGCTTCCTATAATGCTTCTTTTGCATTAAGGTATTATTTATTTATTGCAATACTGGAGATTGAAACTACACCCTCATACATACTAGACAAGCACTCCCACACTGGGCTATACTTTCAGCAGAGTAAATCTTTGTTCCTAGTCAGAGCTGAGTCTCCTACACATTTCTTTACAAAAGGGATGTGGCTCTTGGTTAGTTTGTGCTGAGTATGAGTCATTTTGATAACCAGGTTTCTAGTTTCCCCTGAGAGTGGTGACTCCTCATCTCGAGCCCTGTTTTTTTTTTTTCCCCTGTAATATAGGATGTGTGTGTAGTACACAGCTGGATTGCAGACATCTCCCCCAAACCCTGCCCTTTTTTTAGTACTGAGGATCAAACCCAGGGCCTCACTTATGCTAGGCAAGCATTTCACCACTGAGCTGCACCCCCAGAAGACCTGTGCTTCAGGCAATGAGAATTTGGAGTTTGGTGTGAACATGGGGAGATGGGATACCATATCCAGGTACCACTACTCAGGTTGCCACACCACATCCTGTGGCAGTTCTCACTGAGTGGACTTGTGGCTTGCCTCCAGACCAAGCTGATATGGTTCCCAAACAATTATTTGAAGGAATTGTCATTTCTGTTAGGTGCTAAAACAACACTTTTTTTTCATACAAATCTTCCATGGATTTTGTGGTTCATTGGGAACATCAACTTTGTTAAATGTGGCTGAGAATTCCTTTCATATAAGTTCTAAAACAGTACTTCTCAAACTGTCTATGCTTCAGCACCAGTTTAGGCTTGTGCTTTATTTTCCTATCTGTTGCAGACTGATTTGTGGTCCTACTGTTTATGACTGACGCAGCTATCCTTGCATATTGAACTTGCCACCCAAGCTCACCAGCACCTGAACTCTTCCGTACCTGCTCAACTGCATGTGAACATTCATCATTTGCTTGGACGTCAGGACAGTGTCAGATTGCTGTTAAAATTTCTAAATGCATACTCTTTAATACCAGTACTTACCTTTTTTTTTTTTTTTTTTTTTTTTTGTGGTACTGGGGGTTGAACTCAGGGCCTCGCACTTGCATGATTTGCAAGTGCTCAACCACTGAGCTGCACCCCCAGCCCATTTTTTTACTTTTTGAGACAGGGTACCGCTAAATTACACAGACTGTCTCTGGTCTCAAACTTGCGATCCTCCTGCCTCCACCTCCTAAACCGCTGGGATTACAGGCATGCGCCACTGCGCCCAGCAATACCAGTACTTATCTTGATGTGGACTCATAATGAACAATTTGCAGGATGTATACAATATTTAAAAAGATCCCTATTCTCTGATTTTGTGTCTAGGAACTTATTTTTTAAAGGATATCTAAAGAAATCACATTATTGTGCCACAAAAATACCTTAAGGTATTTATTTTCTACAAGAACTTTTAAAAGTCAGATTTTATTATCTCATTTTAATTATCTCATTAATCTCATCAGATTAATTGTAGATGTATTTCAAAATATAACTGATTTTTGGAAGTCTGAATACTGACCTAAGAAGCAAGTGTTTGAACTCTACTCTGCAGGGAAGAGCAGGTGTCATTGGAAGTTGTGTGAATTTTATACTTCTATACCATCAAATATAGATGGAAAATCAGTTGTGCAATTCTGCTGTTTAAATGGGAATTGTTATTGGCCTCCTTGACCCTACATGAAAAATCTGATATTTAAGTTGGTTATTTTATTGTAAAGTAATCTATCCTAATTTTTAAAATTTGTTTGAATATTTTTCTTGTTAAATGGTATTTAAAAAATAAAAACTGGAAGTTCTTAGTCATTTAAAAAATCACATTATTTGCTATCTCATTCTCATCTGTTCTAATTCTGAAATTGTATGGGTAAGACTTTTGGAAACTCAGCTTATGCCTTATCTTTCTAAGTGCTGTGTATCTGACTTAAACAATTTTGATTTTTTTTAATAGAATAGAGAAATAGAGGAATAGGTAGGATGTGTTGTACAGTGATATGTTAATATGACAATAATTTTCCAGCTACTGAGAATATCAGGAAAGTTCTGAGATACAATTCTTTTTTTTTTTTTTTTTTTTTTCTGGTACTGGGGGTTGAACCCAGGGCCTTGCAAGTGCTGGACCACTGAGCTGCGCCCTCAACCCATTTTTTTACTTTTTTGAGACAGGGTCTCGCTAAGTTATGCAGACTGCCTCTGGTCTCCAACTTGCAATCCTCCCACCTCTGCATCCGCCTCCCGAGCTGCTGGGATTACAGGCGTGCGTCACCACACCCAGCTTCAGACACAATTCTAAAAACACTCCTTGAATTTTTATCTTGTCTGTGTGCAAGGGGATTTATGCTTCAAAACCTCTAATGTAAAAGTATAGTATTTAGAAGTAAAACAAAAAGGCAAATGAAAGTACCTGTGACTTTTTATTCTCCAGATGTCCAGCTGGCAGAATGGAACTGACAGACTCAGCCAGTCAGAAGGAATGTATCTTTACCCTATGAACTCTTGTTGTTGTTGTGTGCCATCAGGTTGGATCTGACTCATAGCGATCCTATATACAACAGAATGGAATACTACCAAACACTGTGCCATGCACATGATCTTTTTATGCTTGGGCCCAATGTTGTAGCTGCTATGTTTCTTCTCATTTTGAGTCAAGCTGCATCAGCAAAAGGAGGCCTAGAAATGCAGAAATGGCCAGTTCTCTACCAATTTGTCTGCCCCTGTAGAGTATTTTAAAGGAAAGTGGTTGGAGGTTGCCAGGTAAAGACAGAATGACTACAGAGACAGTTCTGGTTCTATCATGACAATCAGCATATGCCTATTCTATTTCTTTAGCTAACTAAGGTGTACATTCAGTTACTCATTCAGGTAGACACTGTATATGAATAATACAAAGAAGAAATTAGAGACCTAGACATTGCTTTATAAGAACTTTAAGTAGTACATTGCTAGTTATAAAATCTAGAGCAAAGCTAAGTGTAGTGACATAGGTCTATAATCGTGGCACTCTGGAGACTGAGGCAGAAAGATCAGCTACAGAATGAGATCCTATATCACAGGACCAAAACTAAAAACAAAACAAACAAAAATAAAAAGGAAACCCTGAGACATAGCTGTTCTAGATGTTACAATACAAACAGTTTAATAATGTTTCAGGTTAAATAAAGGAAAATTTGAAAGTCTGTAGATCTGAATATTGGGGAGTCTTTGCACACATGTGAAATGTAGGTGGCTTCTGTTCAGTAAAATGATTTAGTTAGTGATGCTTTCTATGTACCAAGGGCCATACTAGGTAAACAATGTAACCACTGTCTTGCTCATTCTCTCTCCCTAACCTCTCCATCTCACTACCTTTAGGCAAAGAGATTTGGAAAATGGCTATCTGGCCAACTGACTGGTAGAGATCCATATTTGTGTCTATTCCCAAGAGAGGGGACCCAACTGAATATGGAAACTATTGAATGATATCATTAATATCACATGCAAGCAAAATTTTGCTAACCATCACTCAAAAGTGACTGCAACAATATATAGACAAGGAGGGAACTGCCAGAAAATCAAGCCTGATTCAGAAGAGGATGTAGACCAGAGACATTAATGCTGGTATCAGATGGATATTAGCTGAAAGCAGAGAATACCAGAAAATGTCTGTTTTATTGACTACACAAAGGCATTTGACTGTGTGGATCATTAGAAATTATGCGTAACACTAAGAAGAATGGGAATACCAGAGCACTTAATTGTGCTCATGAGGAATCTGTACATGGACCAGGAGGCAGTTGTTCGATCAGAACAAGGAAACACTGCCTAGTTTAAAGTCAGGAAAGGTGTGTTTCAGGGATGTATCCTTTTACCATGCCTCTTCAATCTCTATACTGAGTATGTAACCCAAGAAGCTGGACTTCATGAAGAAGAACACAGCATCATGATTGGAGGAAGACTCATTAAAACCTGCATTATATAGATGACACAACTCTACTTGGTGAAAGTGAAGAGGATTTGAAATATTTACTGATAAAGATCAAAGAACATAGCCTTCAGTGTGGATTGTGCCTCAACATCAACAAAATAAAAATCCTTACAACTGGTTTAGTAAGCAACTTTATGACAAATGGAGAAAAGATTGAGGTTGTCCAAGATTTTGCTTTACTTGGTTCTACAATCAACACCTGTGGAAGCAGCAGTCAAGAAATCAAAAGACACGTTGCATTGGGAAAAACTATTGCAAAAGACCTCTCTAAAATGTTGAAAAGTAAAGATGTCACATTGAAGGTGGGGGGGATCTGACTCATTCCATGGTATTTTCAGTCACATGATATGGTTGTGAAAGCTAGACAGACATTGAACAAGGTTGACAGGAGAATTGATGCTTTTGAATTATGGTCCTGGAGACAAATATTGAATACACCATGGACTGCCAAAAGAACCAACAGATCTGTCCTAGAAGAAGTGCAAGCAGAGTGTTCCTTGGAAGCAAGGATGTTTAGACTGCATCTTATGAATTTTTGACATGTAGTCAGGACGGAGTAATCCCTGGAGAAGGACATCAGTTTGGGAGAATGGCAGGTCAATGAAAAAAAAAAAAAAAAAGAAAACCCTCCACTAGAGGGATTGACACAGTGTCTGCAACAATGGGCTTAAACATAAATAAGACTGTGTGCCTGGCACAGAATCAGAGTGTTTGGTTCTGTTATACATGGGGTTGCTATGAGTCATACCTGACTCTCCAGCACCTAACAACAATAGCTTGCAGGCTAGGGGTTTAGCTCAGTCGGTAGAGGGCTTGCTCTGCATTCTCTGAGGCCCTGAGCTCTCCAGCACCATAAAAATAGTAGAAGGACCTGGCAGCCCACTCCCAAAATAATCAGCCATTGAAAATACTATGAATAGGATAGAAGCACTAACATAGTGCAGGGCATGACACACTGTCAGGGTGTGTTTTGTTCTTTGTACATAGGGTCACTATGAGTTGGAGTTGGTTCGACAGCACATAACAACAACAAAAATAGCTTGTACAAGTAATGGATTATGCCCAACCCAGCCCTTGCGTCATATTCCTTCATCCATATCGGGAAGTACCAGGAACAGGTGATCCTAATTTGTATTACTGGTAGGTATGGACACTACCCCGAAGGGCCACAAGATGGCAATATAACCCTTCATAAAGATTCCATCACTCCAAAGTAGCTATTTAATAAAGTTTTAAATTTTCTGTTCATAACTGCATTGCATTGTATTTTTTTAATCTCAAAGAAATGAACTGAATCTAAGTGTATTTTTATGTGAATTTTCAGGGACCCTTCATGAAAATCATCTTCAGTAATACACAATACTAAGATTATGTATTTCTTACTTGCATTTTTTTCCCATTGTAGTCCTTCTAGTTTCCTATACTGTGTGGAGTCAGTGGGAGAGGCGCAGATTTCAGAAGGGAAGAATTTGTGACCTACTAGAAGAACAAGAAACCCCTAGGTGAGATGGTGCATACCTGTAATCCCACACACTGGAGGCTGAGGCAGGAAGATCACAAGTTTAAGGCCAGCCTGGACTACATAGTAATTTCCAGGTCAGCATGTTTTACATAGTGAGACCCAGGCTCAAACAAAAAAACAAACCCCAAAACAAAGCAAAACAAACAAACAAAAAACATCAAAAAATAAAAAAGCTGGGAAGATGTAAGAAAGTACATTTTTAAACTATCATGAAGAAGGAGAATATTAGGTACTGCTGTTTACTATCAACACAAAATAGAAACTTCTTTATATTTTTTTCCAATACCGGGGATTATATTTAGGGACCCTGGCATGCAGAGCAAATCCTCTACCACTGATCTGTACCCCATACCTTTTTTTATTTTTTTATTTTGAGATAGGATCTCACCAAGTTGTGTAGGCTACCTCTAGCCTTGACTTTGAAATCCTCCTGCCTCAGCCTTCCAAGTTCCTGGGATTATAGGTATATACCACTGTGACAAGTTTAGAAACAGCTTCTTCAATAATTATTAAATATATATAGCATATAGCTGGACTAGGCAGTGTATACCTGTAATTCCAGCTGCTAGGGAGGCTCAGACAGGAGGATCTTAGATTTGAGGACTGCCTGGATTATATAACATATATAATATAAGAAACTTATCAGGTGCTATGCAAAATAATACAATCACCATTGTAAAAATCTTTGCTACAGCCAGGGGCATAGCACATGTCTGTAATCCCAGTGACTCAGGAGGCTGAGGCAATAGGATTGCAGGTTCTAGGCCAGAGGCAACCTGCCCCACTTAATGAGACTATCTCAAAATAAAGAATAAAAAAGGGGCTGAGGATGCAGCTCAGCATGCCTAGCATGTGTGAGGCCCTGGGTTCAACTCCCTACCCATGAAAAAAATGCTATAATTTCATGTATTCATATGATATTATTAAATTTGGTAACATCTCATTTGTAAAACTCTACTTGATCTAAAATGGAGCACTTGTTGGGCATAGTGGTGCACCTTTAAGTCCCAGCTACTTGGGAGGCTGAAGCAGGAGAATCTCTTGAGGTTACAAGTTAGAGACCAGTCTGGGCAACATAGGGAGACCTCGTCTCAAAACCAAAACAGAACAAAAAAGAAAGTTAAGCGCTCTAGTTCCTTCTTGTCATCTTTCAGGCCATCTAACTACAAGCTTCCCTTCCCATGTTCTTTTCCCTTCTCACCTTCTTCTCCATGCATCTGAATGACTGGGGACACAATGAGCTAGTAGCTTGTAGCTTGCCTGCTGTTAGGGTTACCCAGAACTGAAGAGGTTACTAATATGTAGGACTTTCAGTTTTAAAATTAGGACAGTCCTGGCCAAGTTAGGAGGAGTTGGTATTATGTTTTGAATTTTTTTTTGTCCCCTTCAAAATTCATGTGTTGGAAACTTAATCCCTAAAGCAACAGTGTGGGGAGGTAGGGCCTAGTAGGAGGTATTTAAGTCACAAAGGCTCTTCCCCCATGTACAGATTAGTCTTGGTATGAAAAGGGTTATGGGATTGGGTTTTTCTCTCTTCTGCTCTTTTGCTATGTAATGTCAGTATTCCTCACCTCCAGAGGACACAACATTCAAGGTAGCAACTTAGAAGCAAAGATACTGGGCCCTCGCCTGCTTGTGCCTTAATTTTGGATATTGTAACCTCTAGAACTGTGAGGGGGAAAAACCTGTTTATAAATTACCCAGTCTCAGGTATTCCATTACACCATCACAGAACAGACTAAGATACTGTCCACAGATGCAGGGTGATATAAGGAGAACTAATGGAGAGAGGGTAAGAGGAGAAGCAGGGTAAAATATTAACAATCGAGACATTTGAGAAAAAGGGTAAGAGTTGTTTATATTCTTCGTATAATTTTTCCATGGGTTTACAATGGAAAACAACAGCAAGATATCTTCTTGATGAAGTAGAATGGCAACAGTTTGGGCTCTGGGACTACATACAACTGGCCTCAAATCTCATTTTACTACTAAGTAGGTATGTAATGTTAAGTAGGTCACTTCAGGACCCTGACCCTTGGTTTCCTCATTTATAAAATGGGCATAGAACTAATGATGGTACCTACTGATAAGATTCTTGAGATGCAGAGATCACCTGGATTGTAGGAGGTGGGTTATGTGTGGCTAATTTAATGACAGGATCTGAGGTTTAGCTCAGTTGGAAAAGCACTGCTCCACACTTTCTTAGGACCTGGGTTTGAACCCCAGCACTGCAAAAATGGGAGAAGGATGTGGCAGTCCACTCTCAACAACAATCCTGAAATAATCAGCCATTGAAAACCCCATGAGGTAATAAAAGGTGGGAGGGAGATGAGAATGATCTCAATATAAATGGACTAGAAATCTCATGTAATTGTTCTAACAAGATAAAAACAAAGACCACTACAGGAAAAGTTTCTATCTTAAACAGAACTGGAACCCAAGGACATATAGAAAAAAAACTACTAAGTAAAAGATAGGGAAGACTTAGATGGGAAACTTAGATGGGAAGAGTGGGGGGGGGGGGAAGCATAGGGGAGCGTAAGGGGTAACCTATATGAATAATGTTCATCAAAATGCATATATGGAAATGTCACAATGAAAAGCATGTCAGAATGAATCGCATTAAGGTACATTAAAAATTTCCAATAAAAAAAAAAAGAAAAGAAAACCCCATGAGGGTGCCATGAGTAGGATCCAACTCGACTCCACCTAACAACAACAATTTAATGGCAAGTACCCTTACAAAGGCACATGGGGAGATTTGACAGAGAGCAGACATGAAGGCAATGTGAAGATGGAGAGAGAGATTTGGAGGAGTGCTCTGGCTACAAGCCAAAAAGTGCCAAGGAATGTCAACAGCCACCAGAAGTTATAAGGAGCAAGGATGAGACTCTCCTACAGAGACTCTGGAGGGCGTGTGGCCCCACTGATCCCTTGATTTCAGACTTCTGGTCTTTAGGACTATGAGAGAAAAACTGTTATAGCAGCCACATGAAACTAATACAATAGGCCACATTTTTTTTTTCGTCTATTCACCTGGGTTGTTTCTTTTTTTGGCTATTGTAAACAATGCTGCTATAAATATTCATGCACAAGTCTTTGTGTAAGTCATATGTTTTCTTCTCTTGAATACTTAAAAGAGGAATTACTGAGTCATCTGGTACGTCTGTATTTAACATTATGACAAACTGCCAAACTTTTTAAAAACAGGGGCACCATTTTACCTTTTATGAATGAGGGTTCTAATTTTTGTCACATCCTCACCACACTTGTTATTTTTGTCTTTTCAGATCACAGCCATTTTAATGGATGTGAAGTGGTGTCTCATATAGTTTTGATTTGATTTTCTTTTTTTTTTCTTTTTGTTGTTTGTTTATCCATTGTGGGGGTAGGGAATCAAATCCAGGGCATTAAATATGCTAGGCAACTGCTCCACCACTGAGCTACCCCCTCAGCCCTGTATTCTTTCTTTTCCTTCTTTAACAGCTCCAGTTGGATTTAACACAGGGCCTGCAAATGCTAGACAAGTGCTGTACCATTGAGCGCCCCCCCATTCCCCTATTTTTAATTTTGAGACAAGGTCTCACTAAGTTATGTAGGCTGCCTCTGGCCTTGAATTTGTTATCCTCCTGCCTCAGCCTCCCCAGCCAATGGGATTACAGGTATGCACCATGGCGCCTGACAACTCTCTGACATTTTTTATTGACTTTGTGATTTCTCTTGCTTGTCACTAGTGAATAGATTTTTTAAAAATTCTATTTGAGTACCATTTTGTCCTAATATTATGTTAGTAGTTAGGATTGTTGTTGTTAGGTGCCGTTGAGTCGTGTCCGACTCAGCGACCCTCATAGGGTTTTCAATGGCTGATTGTTTTGGGATTGCCTAGGGAATGGATTGTCATGTCTTTCTCCCATTTTTGCCATGCTGGGAGTCAAACCTGGAACCTCAGAGATAGCAGAGCGGTGCTCTACCAATTGAGCTAAATCTCGCCCCTCAGTAGTTAAGATAGTCATCACTTATTGGTTAGTTGTCTTAACTAATGGTGGCAAGGAAACTCCATTAACTGAGGTTTGTCTGAGGATGTTTTTGAATTGCTCTTATTTTAACTCTCATTTTGCTATTAAATATCTATCTGAAAACTTAAGGAGAAAGACCTTCACATTTGTTTTACATCATCTTTCCTTCCCTTCCTCTTTCTTTTGTTTATACCTTCATTTTCATTCAGTAGAGGGAAACTGGCATCTAGCACAGTGGCTGGCCCAGAGTAGCCATTCTAAACACTTGTTGATTAATGAATTCTTTTAATACTCAATATCTAAAGTAGATAAGCTATGATTAAAATAGAGGGAAGTCAGCATAGAGCCCTGTATGTACATATCCCTCCAGACATACAGAAACATAGCTTTTTTCCCTGTAAAGGGCCCCCAAGAAACACTCTGGCTCTAAAGAACACATCTGGGAAATCATTAATTAGACTAATAGAATTTGGAAAGCCTAAATTGATAAAAAAAAAAAGCCCTCAAAGAGATTAAATCTTTATTTTCATGGACAAAATAACATGTTTTATTCACCAATTGGGCATAAAAAATGACAAGAGGAAAAGATGGCTCTCATGTTTCTGAGTCTAGTGACAGGTGGATGCTAAGGCTACATTTTAATACAGGGAAGACCTAAGGGACAGGTTTGAAATTCATTTTTATAAATGTTGGGTATGTACTACCTATGAGATCCCTCGATGGAAATATCCAATAGACATGAATATTCTGTAGAATGGGTGATCATGAAAGAGAGAATTCACAGGTGGGATTGTGACTCGAGAATGTTTCTTTATAGTGAGAAGAGGACCAAGAACAGGGATCACTAAAATAAAAGATTGGAGCCCAGAGAGAGGATTTTGCAGGAAGAAACAAGGCATTTCTTATCATTAAAACATATTACTTACTTTCACTTATGCAAGAACTACTTTCATTTATTTTTCCTAAGATTATTTTCCCTCTTCCCTTTTCATTCTGGAAAGGACAATAAGCCACAGATCTTATCCTTTGTAACCAATGTTAGAAGCAGTCTATATACAGGGGGAAAATCACCAGAAGCCCTAGATCAACTTCTTGTTTGTTGGGAAAACCTAGGCAAATTACAATTCTGGAATCCTTAGTTTCTCATTGATTAAAAGGTGCAGAACAGGTTGTTTGTGGGAGAAAATCAGAATCATGTAAATGGAAATGATTTGCAAATACAAAAGTACTTTCTATTAGCTATCATTTATTGATGTTTCTAGGTATTAGCCCATTTAAAAAGCTTACCTGTTGCTTTGGTTTGACTGTGTCCCCCAAGGTTTTTGTGGATGCAAAACACAACTCTTGGTTCAAAAGAAATAAGAGGTAGCTCATTCTGACTCAAATGTGAGTGACCAAGGCCCAGGAACACAGATTCAGGTTACTCTGAATAACATGCTCCACTATGGAATAAGTTACATGACCTTTTGTAGTCACAGAACAAGAGAAAGTCATAAATCAGTGCATTTACCAAATATGGTACATTGGTGGGGGCGTTAGGCAGGCAATCAACAGAAGAGTGGGAATCACTTCTGTAGGTTTTGAATGTTATCTTAAAGCAGTCTTAGCTTTAAGGTTGGTGGAAGCTAGAGGTCTGATAAATCTAAGGATACATCCCCAAAGTTTTATCTAGAAGTCCCAAAGATGTTAGGTCAGATACAGAGGGTGGTAGTAAATGAAAAAGTAAAAGAAAATAGACTACAGATAGCCCAAGGTAATTTTGGTTCTTAATATATAACATTCCATCTCTCCACAGTCCCAAAGTTCTAATCAGTCAGTCTGTTGGGTCTTTTCAATATAGATATGGCCTCTTCAGAAAAGGTCAGTTCACAGTTTTTGCACAGGAGGCTTGGTTACTGATGTGTAGACATTGAGAGGTGATGAGGCCAAGTGAAGATATTAAGTCACTGAGGGCACTGCCCTCAGAAGGGATTAATGATCTTATGGAGTGAAGTAGTTTAATCACCAGAGCAAGTTGTTATAAAAAGACCAAGCCTGATCCCTGAATCTCTCTGGCTTCCTGTCTCATCAGGTGATATCTTCCCCGCGGGTTCCCACCATTGTGATGCCTTCTGCCATGAAGTCCTCACTAGATGCCAAACTCACAGTTGCCAGGTCTTAGACTGTTAGCCTCTAAAACTGTGGGCTAAATAAATGTCTTTTACTTATAAATACCCAGATTCAGGTATTTTGTTAAAGTAACAGAAAATGGCCTAACATACCTGTATTATCTCATTTACCTGTATCGTCCTCAAGTTCTGCCTCTTTTAATGCTATTATCAATCCTAAGATCATGCACTATTATTATCCTTGCTTTCAAACGTGGAAAGTAAGGTTCAAAGAGGTTATATTCCGTATCTTACGTGTTAGAATGGTGGAGTGTTGACATTGTTCTCTTGCTCAGTGATTGATCTATAAATACTTTACCCTCAAGTCTATTCCTTGTTGATAAAATATAAAGAATGTTAGAGAATGGAAGTACAGCAAATTAAAATGGGGTTTATAGTACCTCTAGTGGGGATATCAAGAAGATTAATTAGGCCTTACTGAGAGCTAGTGCTGAGAAACAGCAGAGCTGGAGTTCACTGTGAGCAATTATAGTAAAGGAAGGGTGGAGGGGATGCTGGTGCCCACAACAGTAAGGGAACACCTGCGGAGAGGACGTTAAGTAGAAGGAAATCTGAGAAATAGAAGGTACCAAAGAAAAACTGAGTAACAACTAGATCCTGTCCTGTCCACTGTCTTTTACAAAAACACTGAGGTCCGTGGCAACCCTAGACGAAGTTGCTTCATTTTCTCAGAGAGGAGGACCTCGTACCAAACGTGGAAAACTAACTCACCAGCTACCAAGCGCCAAGCTCAGCCGTCTCCCATGGCAACCCGGGGGGCGTGGTCTGAAATTTGATCCCGCCTCTTTATTTCCAACTGAAACAACGATTGGTCCGGAAGCGCGGCGGTGGCGCAGGGAGGCGGATCCAAGGTCCCCGCTCCTGCAGGCCCGTGCCGCCATTTTGGGTCGTGTGAGTTCCGTGGTCCCTCCCAGCTTGTCCACTTCCTTGGCCCGTTCCACATACCACAGGCCCCGGGCCTAAGTCCGAGTGTCAGGTTGGAGCCGGGAAGCGCCTCAGGGGGTAGCAGCGGCGGGGGCAGGATGAGCGCGGAGGCGGCGGACCGGGAGGCGGCCACCTCCAGCCGTCCCTGCACCCCGCCGCAGACTTGCTGGTTCGAGTTCCTACTGGAGGAGTCGCTGTTGGAGAAGCATCTCCGCAAACCTTGCCCTGGTAAGCGTGGCAGCTGGAGCTCGGGGGGCGGGACACGCTACGGTCCAAGCGCCGGCCTCGCCGGACTCCGGGTCTTCTGGGTCGCCGAAGCTGCGGCCTGGGAGGCGCGGCGGGAACAGACCTCGGCTCTGTCCTCGCTGTGCTTTCAATATCCCGCTTTCCAGGCCGGGGACCCTGCCTTGGAAGGTCAGAGAAAAGCTCCGAACAAAGGGTTTTCCACCCGCTGTGGTTCTTTTTACAGTATGCGGTTTTTGCCTTTGCGAGGCGGGTCTTGTGGTTGCTTGGGTCTCAGAGGCTGTCCGGAGCTCTTTACAGACCTCTGGGCGGTTTACATTCAGGAAGATACGAAAAATCAGCTGTTCTGCTGCTGAGCCTGATGCTAGCCGTTATCTTAGGTTCTTATTTAACTGTTTTCTCAATGAGGGGATTTTATATTCCAGAGCTGGGCTGTGTTTTAAAATCTTTGACGGCGGGAATTGCTGTACAGTTGCAAGGTGTTTATTGTATAGCGACGATAATGCTTAATATCCTACTTAAATGAGTGTTAACTAGAAAAGGAGGAAAACTTTAGGCATTTCTGGAAAGAGGTAGTGGCATGAGAAAGTCAGTTCCTTACCTTAACGTTTTGCCAAATTCAAATCTAAATATGGCTTGTTCAGCTTAATAGACTGGCCTTAAATGTAGGAGTTACTATGTGAGAAGTTGGCGTCCTTAGGAGGGCGGTTTTATCAGTTATATCCTTGTAGTTCATTCTTATTGACACATTTGTTGAGTGCTTTCAGGGTCCCAGCCACTGTACCTAATTCTTCACCTCTGTTACCTCAATGAAATCTTCATAATCTATGAGTTAGATGATAGCCTCTACTTTGCACAGGTGAAGAGAGGTAATAATGGAGGCTCTCCTAATTGTCAAAATAATAGTTCTATAACCTGCATCTCTTTCCTTTAGTTGGTATTGTCCTTTTGCTGAACTGAGAATCTGTAATTATTATCTTCTGGCCTGTGAAGTGCTTTGTTTTGCACTATTTTATCCCTTCCTCCTTACTATTTCAGGTCTTCCCTTTTAACAACCAACTACATTTCTTACATATCATATTGCTTATTTATTATAACTGCACAACTGCTTAGATTCCTATTGTGGCCAAAAAAATAATAATAATGAATCCTTTTGCATCTTCATAATTAAAACTTAAATTTAAGAATTTATTTTCTTTTAAATCCTAGATCCTGCACCAGTTCAACTTATAGTTCAGTTTTTGGAACAGGCTTCCAAACCATCAGTCAATGAACAAAATCAAGTTCAACCTCCACCTGATAACAAGAGAAATCGTATTTTAAAACTTCTTGCTCTTAAAGTTGCTGCACATTTGAAGTGGGACTTAGACATATTAGAGAAAAGGTATAAAGGTTTAAATGAAATTTTTTTTGGAGTATTATTGAGATTCTATATATTTTTATGATATTGGCTCTCAAAATGAAAATTATTTTTCTGTATATTCTTGACAAGTATTTTTCAAAAGGTATAAGAAAGCATTTAAAACTGGATGTGCCCTTAATTCTAACACTTGGGAGGCTGAGGCAAGAGAATCATTTGAACCCATGAGTTAGAGACCAGCCTGGGCAATATAGGGAGACCTCCTCTCAAACAACAACAACCAAAAAAAAAAAAAAAAAAAAAAAAAAAAAAAAAAAAAAAAAAAAAAAAAAAAAAAAAAAAAAAAGAAAGAAAGAAAGAAAAGAAACAAAAAAACAATAATTTGAATGTTAGTTGAATTTAAATTACCCTTTGCATTGGAGGAAACAGGTGCAGAGAGGTGTAAACTTGATGTTACCAGTAATGGGCAAGTTTATTATTACTTTCAATGTGATAACTAGAAAAAATCTACTCCTAAATGTTTTAGCTGACTTAAATATCTGAAGAAAATGAATAAAAATGATGGATGTTGCATAATATTATGGATGATTTCTTGTTAATAATTCAGATAATTTTCCTGGTCATGAATCAGTTACTATCTCCTAATCTATTAAAATAGCTAATTTGAATCAGTTGGGAGAAGGACCCAGCAACTCACTCCCCAAAACCAATCTGCCATTGAAAACCCTATGAACACCAGAGAAGCACTGACAATAGTGTTTCACTTGTCTGTATGGTCGCTATGAGTCGGACACCAACTTTATAGCGCCTAACAACAACAATTTGTATCAGTGCCTCTTTGTTTAAATAATTTTAGGGCTATGATTAGGAAAAAAATTTGCTTTCATCCTTTTCCTCTCACAGTTTAAAAAGAAATACCTTATAGAAAATATGGAAAAATTCAGAAAATAGTAATTCAGGTGAGGAGTACTTTTTAATATTTTTGTGTGATTCTTGTTCTTTTTCTCCCTATGTATGCATGTATGTATTTATTTGCAGTGCTGGGGATTGAACCCAAGGACTCACTAATGCTAGGCAAGCACTTGACTACTAAGCCATACCCACAACTCTTCTTCTTAGGTGTATATTTTTTCTCCAGTCTCATTCTCCATTTTCCTGCCTCTACCTCTTGAGTGGTGAGGTTACAATTGTGTGCCAACAAGCCTAGCTTCTGAGACTTTATACTTCCACCAGTAGTATTTCAAAATCTTTTTTTTCTACCATATATTCTCCAGCATTAAACATTCAGATTTTTTTAAAGTATATTTTTTAATTTCAGGGGAACCTGTACATTAATTAAGAGACACATTGCAACATATGACAATGTGTACAAGGTGTTATGGCACATATGAGACAATTGGAATATTGAATGCCTATTGATTCCCCTCCCCTGTGCTGGGGATTGAACCCAGAGCTTCATACATGCTAGGCAAGTGCTCTACCACTGAGCTATATCCCCAGCCCTCCATTTGGGTTTTTGATGATAATCAAATTAAAAATTTTTAGATGTGAAGTTAACCTTTAATTATGTTGACAGTTAATTTTTTGCTGAGCATTGTGGTGCATGCCTGTAATGCCAGTACTCGGGAGGCTGAGTCTGGAAGATCAGAAGTTTGAGACCAGCCTGTCTATGTAGCAAGAGCCTATCTCAAAAAAGTTAAATTTTTTTTTTCCAGTCCTGGGAGTTGAACCCAAGGCCTCACACATACTTTGCAAACACTCTCCCACTGAGCTGTACCCTCAGCCCGTTTTTTCAGTTTTTATTTTGAGATAGAGTCTCACTAAGTTACCCCAGCTATCTCTGACCTTGAACTTGCTGTCATCCTGCCTCTGCCTCCCAAGTCGCTGGGATTACAGGCATGTGCTACTGTGCCCAGCCTAAAAACAGTTAATTTTGGGGGGATACAATCTGAAATATTTATAATTTAGAAAATGAGTAAGATTAGAAATGAAACAAGATTGGTCATCAATTGATAATTGTTGAAAGTGGATGATAAGGCTCATTATCTTCTCTAGTTTTGTATATGTCTAAATTTTTTTTCATAATAAAAAGTTTAAAAATATTTTGAAATTTATTAGGTAAACATGAAGATTTGATCACTTAACAATGTAGTTATTTTCAGTGAAGATTTGGAATTGTGTATTTTTTACTGCTTTATGCAGCTAACATGCAAACATGTACCTTTTTCTTTTTCCTTTGAAGTTTGTCTGTTCCAGTATTGAATATGCTACTAAATGAGCTGCTCTGCATCAGTAAAGTTCCTCCTGGGACAAAGCATGTAGACATGGATTTGGCCACTTTACCTCCAACCACTGCCATGGCTATACTTCTCTACAATAGATGGTAAATTTTTTTCGTAAACCCAGAATGTGCTGGGCAGTCTCTGTTTAGTCCTACTCCAGGTTTCAGAGGTATGCTCTCAAGGGTGTCCTACTCCAGGGGATCTTGGGAACTTGAGAAAACTTGTGGCTCTGTGGATGAAAAGCATGCTGTTAAGAAGTAGATGATTTGTTACATAGTTATTACATGTCAAAGCTTCAGATACTTTATAACAATGGTCCTGAATGCTTTTGGCACCAAGGACCTGTTTCATAGAAGACAGCTTTTTCCATGTACTGGGGCTGGGGTGGTAGAGGGGTTGGGGGATATGGATTCCAGATGATTCATGTGATGAAGTGTGGTTGTAAATAAAGATGAAGTTTCCCTCATTCTCACTCCTCATCTGCTGTGCGACCTAGTTCCTAAAAGTCCAGGGTCCAGAGGTTGGGGACCTCTAGTTTATAATACTTATCTTCTAAGTAACACTTGAAAAAATAATTGAAATGACATTTGTTATATATTACTTTTTTTCCTGTCTTTTCTTCAGGGCAATTAGGACAATTGTTCAAAGTAGTTTTCCTGTCAAACAGGCAAAACCTGGACCCCCTCAGTTAAATGTGTAAGTTGGTTGATACAACCCTTACTTGGTACTTTTTTCACCAAAATTTAAAAATTCTGCAAGATTTTAATAACCTATGTTATAGAGGAAGTAGAGAAGAAATAGGACAGAAGGCCTGTATGAAGATTTGTTTGGAGCAATTAGAGAGATTGGAAAATCAGGTAGTACTCTAGAAATTTAGGGTACAGAACTCTGAAAAGGAAAGGGAGCACTTTGTGAATTATGCCATTTATCTGAAGGTGTTAATGATAGGAAAATCTGCCAGACAAGGATACACAAACACATGGGAATCCTGTGACCTGTGGAAGAACATGTTTATTGGGGGCAAGTAAAGGGGAGGCATGGAAAAAGGGGCCACGCATGCAGCAGTTGGAAGGGAGATGGGTATTGCTGCAACAAGCTGAGGTGAGGCTGGGGTTTATTTAGGACTGGCAAGGCCTTTGTCTTAACATTGGTGAGAAAAGTTTCTTTGTAGGAAGGGGAGGAGGGGATAAGTTCAGGATGTTGGAAGCCTCGGGAATGCTCAACCTGTTGTTATCTCAGGACCTTGGAGCTCTGTCAGGAGAGGGGCCCTTCATCAGTTAATAATTTTTTTTTCATTTAATTGAATTGTCATGAAGGTATATTTGTCTTCTATATTTGTTGTTAGGTGCCTTCGAGTCAGTATCTGACTCATAGGGACCCTCATAGGGTTTTCAATGGCTGACTGTTTCCGGATTGCCTAGGGAGTGGATTGCCAGGCCCTTCTCCCATTTTTGTGGTGCTGGGAATTGAACTTGGGACCTCAGAGACTGCAGCACAGCGCTCTACCAACTGAACTAAATCCCAGCCCCTTGTATATAGGGAAATTATTTTAATGTATGCAAATATTATTTGAGAGTACAAAGTTTATTGGGGCTGGGGTTTAGCTCAGTTGGTAGAGTGCTTGTTCTTCACGCTCTGAGACCCTGGGTTCGATCTCTAGCACTGTAATAATGGGAGAAGGACCTGGCAGCCCACTCCTGAAACAATCAGACATCAAAAACCCTGTGGATAGCAGAGAAGCACTGACATAGTACCAGGCATGGCACAGTGTCAGGGCGTGTTTTTTCTGTTGTACACAGGGTCACTATGAGTTGGACCCAACTCATCGGCACCTAGCAACAACAACAAAGTTCATTACAGAAGTTTGGTCATATTTGGAGTTTTAAACCTAATTCTTTTGCCTGGGTTTTATGGTGCATACCTGTAATCCCAATAATTTGGGAGGTGGAGGCAGGAGGAGTGTGGGTTTGAGGTCAGAGGCATCCTGCATAATTTAGTAAGACCCTGACTCAGAATAAAAAAATAAACAATGAGTGGAGGGAGCATCTCAGTGTTAGAGCTCTTTTTTAAAATATGTACAAGGCCTTTGGTTCAACCACCAAGTAGTGCAAAACACAAACAATGTAATTCTTTTTCCTTTTTTTTTTTGTTTGGTCATACTTGGGGATTTAACCAAGGGCCTCACACATGCTTTGCAAGTGCACTACCACTAGGCTGTACCCCCAGCACATTTTTTTTTTTTAGTCTTGAGATGAGATCTCTCTAAATTACACAGGCTGCTTCTGGCCTTGAACTCTCAATCCTCTTGTCTTGTCCTTCCAAGTTGCTGGGATTAGAGACATGTTTAAAACCTAATTCTTAAATTCCAAGCAGCAACCTACCACAATTTGGAGCTAGAAAGCATAATTTCTAACTTAATATAAATGAGCTTTTGTTACATGTTTTACTCCTAAATTGAGTTTTTTATTTTTTCAATGTATAGTAAATAAGAAAATACTGGTAAATTAATGAGCATCTATAATAGTGTGGGGGTTGTGTTTTTAAACATGAAAAGAAATAGGAATAAAAATACTTTTGTTTAAAGTAAACCTCATTTTCAAGAATGATGCTCTTAAATTTAGAGGATTTCAGTCTTGAGAGTGACATTTCAGTGATCTTCTATCATTTCTTTCATAGAATGAATCAGATGCAACAGGAAAAAGAACTAACAGATAACATATTGAAAGTGGTAAGTAGTGGCATCAGTTACTGACATTTCTGGGCCATACTTTTAGCAGGTATAAAAGTATCTTCTAATCTTATGTATGTGAAATCTTAAGGTCTAGGCGCAGTGACAAGCATTTTTACTGTTAGAATATAGGTGATAACTGTATTCCAAAATATATAAGTTTTCCACTTCTGGCAGAGTATTTTATCACCAGTTTTATTGAATATTTCATGATACTTTAACAGAAACAGAAACTGTGCTATAACAGAAACATACTGTAACAAAAGAAATTGCTCTTTAAGTGATGCCTTTATATTCTTTTGTAGTTCCTAAAAATTCTAGAATAAATGTGTTTTAACTTTATTTTAGCATTGCTTGGTTGAACCCAGGGCCTTGTGCATGCTAGTCAAGTGCTCTATCAATGAGTGGCAACCCTAGGTTCCCTTTTTTTTTTTTCCTGTTTTGCTGAGACAGGATACCACTGAGTTGTGTAGGCTGCCTCTGGCCTCAAAACTTGTGATCTTCCTGCCTCGGCTTCCTCAGTTGCTGGGATTACAGGTGTGTGCCACAGTGCCCAGCTTATGTTTTAAATTTTATAGTGAGAAAATTACATCAGATTTTTAAATTTGGGGAAATTTTTGCATTGTTGGCGCTCAAATTCAGAGCCTTGCTTGTGTTAGACGGGCACTCTACCACTAAGCTATATCCTGAGTGTTTATTTTTTAGTTTCCTTAATATAAGAGTAAAAATGGGGAATTTCCTGTAATTTAAATATGATCTCTGTAATTATTTAACAACCACAATGTTCCAGGGATATCATGTAAGATATAGGGGCTAGGGAAGAAGAGACGATAAGAAGCAATTCATATTTACATAAAACACATATGCTGTAGTATTTTGAATGTGGAAGCAAAGAGCCTGTATCACTTTATTGTTATCTGTTGTTGTTAGGTGCCTTTGAATCATGTCCAACTCATTGCGACCCTCAGGGTTTTCAGTGGCTGGTTGTTTTGATATTGCTTCAGGAGTGGATTGCCACATCCTTCTCCCATGTTTTGGTGCTGGGAATTGAACCCACATCCTTAGAGAGTACACAGCAGCACTCTGCTAACTGAGCTAAACACCAGCCCTTGTTATCTAGTGCTTAGTAAAATGGCTGGCACATTCAGGTATACAAAGATTTCTTGAATAAATCAAAGTACGACAGTATAAATCTGTAATTTTTTTAAAATTAACTTTTCTTAGAAAAGGCAGACACCTAACAGCAACAACAACATGGAAAAAAGGTATCAACTTTTCCTATATTTTGTTTTCTAAGTTCACAGTAGGAGCTTACTATATTTTTTAAGTTTATGATAAATTTATTTCAACAAATTTAATTGTACTGCTGTGTTGAAGGTTTTTTTTTTTTTTAACTAGCTTGGTACAGTAAACTACTATGTATTCTGTAATTATTTTTTGGTTAGTATAATCAGTTGCTATTTTTATATTTTAATATATTTATTGAATTTTCATAGCTAAAAGAACAAGCTGCTGATTCTATTTTGGTACTAGAGGCAGCCCTAAAATTAAATAAGGATCTTTATGTTCACACGATGAGAACTCTAGATTTATTGGCCGTGGAACCAGGCATGGTAAATGGAGAAACTGAGTGTTCTACTGCTGGGTTGAAAATCAGAACTGAGGAAATGCAGTGCCAGGTATTTATTTCTGTAATTTAATTAATATATGGCAAAAATTTTTGAAAATCTTAATGGTATCATCCTAATATTTTTAATTAGAATTTATTTCTGCCTTTGATTTAGACTTAAGATGCTATTAAAACTTTGTTTGCAGTTGTATTTTATAAATTTTGTAGAACTTGAGATTTTTCTAAAGGGAATGGAAGAAAAATTTTATGTGATTTGTCTCTGAAACAGCTATCAACAGATGTTTATTGTTAGATGTTATGTATTCATGCTTCCTTTTTCCTTACTAGATTGTAAACTCTTTGCAGTCTCTTTTTTATGTGTTCTGCAGCTTATTATCTAGCCCAAAACCTTGAGTATAATAGAAAATCTTAAATATTTTTGCTTATCTAAAGAGGACCATTAGATTATAATTTTAAGTTATATACTTTTTCCTTGTTAAGTTGGTATGGCTTCTGTCACCCATATCTCTTAATCTCAAAAGGGGCGGACATAGTCAAGACAGTGTTGGTAAGGTGCCTTTTCAGATTAGATGATTCTACAACTAAGGTAATTATTTTTTTAAGACCTAATGAGAAAGTTTTACAGTAGAAATAATGAGCTCTTGATACTTGGCAACTTTTTAAAGGCATCAATGATACTGAGATGTAGGAGTTAGGTGTGGTGACATATGCTTTCAATCCCAGCACTCAGGAAGCTGAAGCAGGAGGATCATAAGTTAGTGGCCAAACTGATCTACATTAGCGAATTCCATGCCAGCATAGTCTACACAGCAAGACCCTGTCTTTAAAAAATAAAAATTAAGAAAAAGAGAGAAAGAAACTTGTATATAGGAAGGTGTCATGGTGTCCCCAAAGGTTACATGCTTTAACATTGGGTCTCCAGCTGGTGGTGTGTCCTTGGGAGGTTGTAGAACGATGGGAGGCAGGTCTAGCTTGCAGAAATGAGTCACTGGGGGCAGGCATTTGGAGGTTTTTATTCTGGAACTGTATCCCTGCTCTCTGCATCCTGCTCACAAAGATGTAAGGTTGTCTACCACAGGCCCAGCTGAGGTACCTGCTGCTGCCATGCCAGCCTTACTTCCATTATGGAATGATTCTCTTAACTGTGAGATCCCAGTAAATCTCAACTCTTGTAAGTTTATTTGGGTTGGTTTTTCTGCTACAGTGACAACAACTAATACAGAAAATTGGTACCAGGAGTAGTTCTTGCTATGCAGAAACCTAACCCTAATCTTATGGCTTCTAGGCCTTTGGAACTTGTTTGTGACATGTTTGAAGAGTCTGGATATATGTATGAGAGAAACAAACCCTGGAGGGCTTGAGAGGTGGTTTTGGTGAGAGTAAGGAAGACCAGAATGCTTCTACCCATAGAAATCAGAGGGGCTCACAGTGTTTCAGAGGAAAATGAGACTCTGTTGGGCATTGAACTAGAGATAATTCCTATTACGGTCTAGCAGAGAAACAGACTGTGCCTTTGTCCTAATGATTTGAGTAAGGCTGAATTTAAAAGTAATGCACTAATTAACTTGGCAGAGGAAATATCAAAAAGACATAGTGGTCAGACTGTATGTTGGTTGCTGCTTTTGGCCAGATTTATGAGGAAAGTATGGAAGCCACAGAAAAAAGATCTGAAAAATGTGCAGTTTAGAGAGGGAAAAAGCTGCAGCAAGTCTTAAGTTCCAGCCAGGAGGCCTTAATTGTTAAAGAGATGAGCTGCAGTGAAGGAAAGCCTTGACCTTTTCACTGGGACAAAAGAAATTCTTTTGGGGCACAGAAAGAATCTGCCAGACCCCTCTAGTCTAAGTCCCCCTGATGTGAAAAGGGAGGGTCTGAAAAGATGTCTCTCAGATGCACTCTTGAAAAGAGGCTTCCCAGGAAAATGATTTCTTGGACTGGGCATATAAAGTCCACTGCTGCAGCTGTAGTTCAGAGAGGTGAAGTTGTCTCTTGAGGTGACAGCAAAACTTGGTGACATCCATGTGATACAGGTTTTGCGGGCATGCAGAATGCAAGGGTTAAGGCATTGTGGAAGTTGCCACCAGTGTTCCAGAGGATAGTCGGCGAGGCCAGGCAGTGTGTACCAGGGTTGAGTGTCCTGTGTAGAGCACCTGAAAGGCTGATGTGTGGGGCTTTGAAGGTGGTGCCTAAGCGTCAGTGGAGACCCTAGGATGTTGGAGATAACCAACACCAAGAAGCGTCTCTTGAAGGAAGCTTCTGGCAAGAAGTGGAGCCAGCTCAGGAGGGCCTTTTGTGACAAGGATAGAGGAGTTGAACTGCTCAAGCTTGTTCAAGCCCAGATAATGCCAGGTGCCAGATGGTGTCACATGTACCAGATGCCAGACTTAAACCAACAAAGTTTGTCCAGAGGGATATTGCTACAGACCCATCCTTTCTATGTCTCCATTCCTCCCTTTTGGCATGGGAATGCTTACTCTGTGCCATTATATGTTGGAAGTATATCATCTATTTTCTGCTTTTCAGAGGCCCACAGCTAAGTTTGCTTTGAGTCTCAGTGTATACTTGGACTTTTGAACCCAGTTGAGACTGTTAAGACTTTGGGGATTCTTGAGATTAGACTAAATGCATTTGAGAAGGCGAAGGACCTTTGGGGGCCTGGGTGGAATGTCATGGTTTGAATATTGTGTTCCCCAAAGGTCATGTGCTTTAACCCTTTGATTCCCATCGGGACACATATGTCAAAAAGTGTGTATGAAAAATAAAAGTGGTAGAAAAACATATTTTACAAACTCATACATTCCAATTATTTTACTAATTGTGTTCATTGTAATGAAGATTTTCTGGAAATAAAATACTTACTGTCATATATTTTTATTTGAAATTCGTATTCACAGGGTTACCAAAGGGTTACCCCAACTGATAGTGTTATTCTGAGAGGTTGTGGAACTTTGGGAGGTGGGTCTGTTTTGGCAGTAATGAGTCACTGAGAGCCAGCTTTTTGGTGATTTTTATCCTGGACCGGTACCTCTATGCTCTCTCCCTGCTTCCTGCTCACAAAGGTGTGAGGCCATCTGCCACTGCCAAGCCTGCCCTGCCACCATTGTGGACTGATCTACTAAGTGTGAACTTCTGGTAAATCTCATGGGAGAAGGATTTGGCAGTCCACTCCCGAAAACAATCAGCCATTGAAAACCCTAGAAGAGTCTCTTATGAGTTGGACACGTCTTGATGGCACCTAACAACAACACAACAATAAATCTCTTCTTTTTTTTTTTTTTTTTTTTTTTTTTTTTTTTTTTTTTTTTTTTTTTTTTTTTTTTTTTTTTTTGGTTTTTCTGCTACAATGATAGCTGACTGTAAGGAGGATTTCTGGTACTGTAGTATCTCGTAGTCTTTCAAAGTCTGTTTAAAAGCTGTTAGGAGCATTTCTGATTTTCATAGTATGGTGGTTGATACAACCTGGGGGGAAAAAAAAAAAAAACCTCTTACAAATAAAACACCTAGATGTGCCCAGTTGGTTTTATCAAGTGTTCTTTTAATTACATAGCTGAGTTATTTCTGTTTTTTGAGTGACAAATCAGTGATAATGCTCATTTCCTGGCATGATGTTTAAAGTACATTCTTCATATTACTATTTACCTAAGGCTCAAAAGAAAAATATTTTTAAAATTTCCCCATAAAACCAAGTCCTTCAGGGAAGGTAGCCTCATTATCATGTGTCTGCTTTTCACTGTACCAAAAACCTCTTACCTGTAGAATGCAAAGTGGTTTTAATGGCTAATCACTTATAGTGGTAATACTTGAAAATAATTTTTTTGATATTTTGTACTCTGCTTTTGTCTAGAAAGAGGAATTATGTATAACTAAAATATATATATTTATACAGACATATATGTTTGTATATATATATGTATTCTTTTATCATCTTTTCACTCCAGTTGCTCTCAGGAATGAAAATCAGTCCACATATTGAGTGTAGACTAAGTAGTGCATAGCAGTGTTACAGAAACTGATGAGAATTAACCATTATTCATTGAATAGGGCAGATCTGAATCTGTAAAACATATCAGTAAAGAGTGGTTCCATGTGTACCAGACACTGTTATAGCTTATGAAGTTGGAAGAATAACTATCTGGTGACTAAGGTTGGTTTGGTATAAATGGAAATAATGTGTGTGGAATGAAGCTCATTTTTAGGATCTCATGTGAGTGGAAAATGGAGAAGACCAATGTGAAAAAAATAGGGTAAAGAGATGTTTGGAGAGAGAAATTAGACCACATTTTGGGCACACTTGAAGGTTAGGCTAAGGAGTTTCCACTTTCTTCTGTTTTGGGGGAATAATTGGATACATTTTAGGTAAGTCAGATCAAGAAGACTTCTCTGGGGACTGGGGTTGTAGCTCAGTGGTAGAGCATGTGCTTAGCTTGCATAAGGCCCCTGGGTTCAATCCCTAGCACCAAAAACCAAACAAACAAAAATACCTCACAGCTCTTCTGTCAGCCATTTGTAGAATCAACACGAGACAGAAAATTAGGAGCCTAGTAATCTCAGCTAAACTTGGGCTCTGCCTCTACTAGATTCTATGCTTTTCATGTCATTTTCTGGACCTAAATATTATTAAAATACATGTCTTGACTAAACAATCTGAATCTGCTTTGAAGTCTTCATTCAGTGAATCTGGGCATCACTCTAAGAAATTCTTGGAAAAATATGCAAATTCTACAATTAGAAAAAAACAGCTGGAAAAATAATTTTATTGTTGTAGTTGTTAGGTGCCATGGAGCTGTGTTTGATTCATAGTGATGTCTCATAGAGTTTTCAATGGCTGATTCTTTTGAGATTATTTCAGGAATGAGTTGCCAGGTCCTTCTCCCATTTTTGCAGTGCTGGGGATCAAACCCAGGGCTCAGGGAGTTCAGAGCAGCATTCTACCAACTGAGCTAAACTCCAGCCCTAATAAACTTTGTACTCTTGTATAATATTTTGCATACATTAAAAATTAATATACAGTCATTAATTTAAATTTCTGAGTTTACTTTCGCTTCTGTTTTGATATACATTTGCTTCCTTCCACTTTGTGGGGCAGTTCCCAGCATCTTTTCCTCTCTTCTATATTAAAAGAATTAATGACCTGTTGAAACTTTGTGGGAGACAGAGCCTACTTCTATAATAGAAATTGAAAGCTCCAAATACTGGCCTTTTCTAGCTTCATGCAGCTTCAGAGTGGCATATTACAGACGGAAACACTTACATTAGACTGAGTAGCTTGTGAGAGAGAGTAGGAGTGATAAAGAATCTGTTATGGTGGGTAGCAACAACAGTGACAGTTAAATCTAGTTTCTAGAGGCAGCACTTGGATAATGTTGCTGCTGCTTTCACTGTCTAGAGCTGATGGCTGTATGTAAGATAAGCTGTGGAATCTAGTGTTCAGATTGGCTGCAGTGATACCTTCACTAGACCAGCTTGGTTCTTGTCCTTGCCTCCCTTGCCTCTTTCTTTTTCTCATCTGATTATTTGGCTTTCCCAGTAATTCTGTAGGTTACCTGAAATCTTATCAGTGCATTAGTATTTTTGCTTAAATCAGAATTGATTTCTGTGCATTGTTCATTGATATGTGTTTTACCTGTCTTTTTTCCCCTGTGTTTTCCTGACATTAAAAAGATTATTTTGAGCTCCATTGGCTCTAAAGTACATGAAAAAATTAAGCAAATTGTTATTAATTACCTTTTCAGGTATGTTATGATTTGGGTGCAGCATACTTTCAGCAAGGCTCCACAAATTCAGCTGTCTATGAAAATGCCAGAGAAAAATTTTTCAGAACCAAAGAACTAATTGCAGAGGTAAAGACGGTCATAATGTTGTTGTTGTTAGGTGCTGTTGACTTGGGTCATACCAACCTTCATAGGGTTGGTACGTTGACTTGACTCATACCAACCCTCATAGGGTTTTCAATGGCTAATTGTTTTGGGATTGCTTTGGGAGTGGCTTGCCATGTCCTCGTTCTGTTTTTGCAGTGCTGGGGATCAAACCTGGGTCCTCAGAGACTATGGAGCAGCCCTCTACTAACAGAGCTAAACCCCAGCCCCATAGTCATAATAAGGACTTAGTATTTGATCACTTAAAGCACTTGTAGGCATTTTGGCATTCATTTTTCTGAAGATTAAAAAAAAGAAAAAAACAAAACATTATTTTGGGGGCTGGAGTTGTAGTTCAATGACAGAGTATGTGCCTCACCTATGTAAGGCCTTGGGTTCAAGCTCCAACACTAATAAACAAAAACCTATAATAAACGTGTTCATTGAAGTAAAATTGGGACGTTCAAAAAAGTACTGAAAACTGTTTTTTAAAAAAATCTATAGTATTACTACCTGGAAATAACCACTTTTGCCATATTAGCATATTTTCTGTGACTTTTTTAGTGGTACTAGGGGGGTTGAATCCAGGGCTTTGCATGTCCTATGCAAATGCTCTACCAGCTGCACTCGCTGCCCCTTTTAATTTTTTATCTTGACACAGGGTCTCTGTAAGTTACACAGACTTCCCTCTAGCCTGGAACTTGGATATTCCTGCCTCCATCTCCCAAGTTGTTGGGAGTACAGGTGTGTGCCACTGCACCTGGCCCTAGCATATTTTCTTCTAGTTTTTTTCTTCCTGCCTGCCTGCCTCCCTCCCTCCCTTACTCCCTCCCTTCCTTCCTTCCTTTGTACTTGGGGATTGAACCCATGGCCTCTCATAGGCTAGGCAAATCTTCTGCTACTAAGCTTCACCCTCTTTTAAGCTCTTTTTAAATTTTTTATTTTAAGACACAGTCTCACTAAGTTATGCTGGTGCCTCTGACCTTGAACTTTAGATCCTCTTGCCTCAGTCTTCTGAGTTGCTGGGATTACTGGTATCTGTCATGGCACCTGTTTTCTTTGCTTTTATACAATTATGTTCATAATATATATACTATTTTGTATCTTGCTTAAATCTTCAAATGGGTATTTTAAATGTATCATACTTTATTATGTGCATATTCTCTGGTTTATTTTCTTTATGTTTGAGCACTTAGATTATTTACTCTTTATTATAAAGCTGCAGTATTTATGTTACCAAGAATGCAATTCTGTTCAGATTTTAGATGCTTTCAAGCTAAATTCCTGCAAGTAGAATTATCATGTCAATGAGTGTTAATTTTTTAAAGGCTGTAATTTATAAAGCCAAATTGCTTTCTAGGTACATTTTTATCACTGTACTCTAAACAGTAATGAGTGTTTTAATGAAGAAATTTTTCTTTTCTTAATATGGGTGAATAATATGTAACTAGGTTTTTGTGTGCCAAGAACCTGGAAGGAAAATCTGCTTTTTTCAGTAGAGAAACCAATAAAATGCTCTAGAGGTTTGATTTACTCTCTGTCTGTATTTATTTATTTTATTTTTTTGCAGTGCTGGAGATCAAATCTAGGGCCTGGTGCATACTAGGCAAGCTGCACTGCAAGCCCTAGGTATATTATGGGTCCATTAGACATGGTACTTTTATTTGCCCAAAAACTCATCAGATTTCTAATTTCGTTTCACTATAAATAATAATTAAAACTCATTTTTTCAAGTGTATCTCTTTAATAAAATCTTTTTTGGTAGCATTTCTATTCTTTCTAATCAAAGAGTAGGAGGGTTTTTTTTTTTTTTCTATTCCCTTTAAATCTTTATTTGATGTATATGTTTTAAAATGTATAAACATGTTTTTAAGTGTTCACTCTTTGTTACTGTCTTGTCATACCTGCTTAGAGGGATAATAATGTCCATCTTTTATATGTTGGCTTGAAAACTCTTGTAAACCAATGGTTGGCAAACTTTTTTCTGCAAAGACCCGAACAGTAAATATTTTAGGTTTTGTATGCCACAATTAGTCGCTGTTAGTTTTTGTTGTTTCAACTCCAAAAATTGTTTTTTAGGTCAAGGGACAGACAAAAATAGACCACAGGCTGCATTTGACCTATGAATAGTAGTTTTGCTGATCCCTACACTAAACATAACTTTTTAAATTTTTTTGTGGTTCATCTAGTTTTTAATTTTTCACTAATACTTTCTTGTACTGTTAGAATATGTTAAGGGGGAGGCTAGATTATTGCTTATATTTTATTAATGGATAATGATATATAACTCTTACTTTACAGATAGGTTCATTATCTCTTCATTGTACCATAGATGAGAAGCGGTTAGATGGCTATTGTCAGGCATGCGATGTGCTTGTACCTTCTTCTGATAGTACTTCTCAACAGTTGACTCCATATAGTCAAGTCCATATTTGTTTGAGATCTGGCAACTACCAGGTAAGATGTATGATGGGGATGCAGTGGTGTAGTTGAAAAGTTTTGGAAGCCAGGCAAAACCGAGTTCAGATCATAACACCATTTACTAATTGTGTGATTTGGGGCAAGTCACTTAAACTGTCAGACTGGCCTAAAAAATAATGGTAATAGCCAGGCATGTTGGCACATGCCTGTAATCCCAGCAGCTTGGGAGGCGGAGGCAGGAGGATCACAAGTTCTAGACCAGAGGCAGTCTGTGTAACTTAGTGAGACCCTGTCTCAAAAAGTAAAAAAATGGGCTGGGGTGCAGCTCAGTGGTCCAGCACTTGCAAAGCATGCAAGTGTGAGGCCCTGGGTTCAACCCCTAGTACCGAAAAAAAAAATGCTAATAATTATCCCATTTAATAAGATTCTTATGAGTGTCAAGTGAGAAGTTATAGTGACAGATGTTCATCACTACTGCTACTATCCTTTTTTGAAGGAATAGTTTGATCATCTTAAATTAATTGTGTAAGAAACTCTAATAGCCACTTGATCTTTGACAAAGGAGCTAAGCATGCAAATTGGAGAAAAGGTAGCCTCTTCAACAAATGGTGCTGGGAAACATGAATTTCCATCTGCAGAAAAATAAAAACAGACGTGTACCTCTAAATTTGCAAGAGAGTCAACTCTAAATGGATAAAAGACATCAACATAAAACCAGAACCTTAAAACTACTAGAAGAGAAGATAGGAGACATGTTCCACCAGATAGCCATAGGAAAGCATTTCCTTAATAAGACTCTAGTTACTCAGGGAATCACACCAAGAATTGACAGATGGGATTATATGAAATTAAAAAGCTTCTATGCAGCAAAGGAAACAATCATCAGAGTTAAAGAAGAGCCCACTGAAAGCGAAAAAATATTCACATCCTACATATCCAATGGAGAACTAATTTCTGAAATGTACAAAGAACTCAACAAAGCAAATCCCAAGACAACAACCCATCCAATACACAAGTAGGAAAGAAAATGAGTAGACAGTTCTCAAATGAAGAAGTTTCTAAGGCTAAGAAGCACATGAAAAAATGGTCAATATCCTTAGCCATTAAGGAAATGCAAATCAAAACAACTCCAGTCAGAATGGCCAAAATCAACAAAACAAATAGTAACAAATGCTGGCGAGGTTGTACAGAAAAAGGAACCCTTTTACATTGTTGGTGGGTCTCTAAATTGGGTCAGCCACTTTGGAAATCAATATGGAGATACCTCAGAAAACTAAAAATAGAACTGCTATATGACCCAGCTATATCACTACTGGGAATATAACCAAAGGGAGACAAGTCCTCATACCACGGAGACACCTGCATCTCCACATTAAATGCAGCACTTTTCACAATACCAAGGGTATGGAAGCAACCAAGGTGCCCATCAACAGAAGAAAGACTAAAAAAAAATTAGGGTACATATACGTAATGGAATACTATCCAGCAATTAAAAAAAAGAAATAATGTCATTTGCAGCAAAATGGATGGAATCGGAGTACATCATCTTAAGTGAACAAACACAGCTCAAAACGAAAAGTACCATATGTTCTCACTCATGTGGGAGCTGTATCTTGAAGAACATATCCTATACATAAATTGTTATATAAAAAATGCACAATTAAACTTAGTGAAGAAGAGACAATATAAAGAGTAGAAGGAAGGAGGGAGGAAACTGGCAAAGGGAAGCAAAGGTTGCAGAAGTGGGATGGGGAAGAGAATCAATGTAGAGGGATAAAGGGGGAGAGGATAATCTCAATGTAAACAATGCAGCTTCATGAGTACATTGAAAAAATGGGGGAATATAACCCACATATGCATTTTGAGTTTACTACATATTAGTCATAAAGCTCCATAAAGCTTGTAAGTTGTAAAAGTGTGACCAAAAGGGATATAATAGTTGCATTATGGAAAAAGCCAATGCTGTGTTACTCTATACCCCACTATCATTTACCAATAAAGGGTGAGAAAAAAAACTCTATAAGCAGTACTTTCAACTTTTAAGTTACAGGTAGACAGCTTTTAGTTTTATAGAGCTTGAAATTTTATGTTTGACAATATGGCTTTGTAGTAAACCTGTATGCCACTGCAAATATTAATACAAAAGGAGGGAGTGAACAAAGTGGTTTTGGTAAGTTGGGGTGGTCTGTTACAGGACCTACTTTGCCACTAAGCCTGGTCATCATCTCAAAGGTGTAATAAGTGTGTTGAGGTATCTTTTGCCACTTATGGGTGTTTAGCTTTGTAAAATAAAAATCACTGATAATTAGAGTTTATGGTTTTAAAATCCTTAAAGCTTTCTAGGGAGTTAACAATGCCCTCATGTTATTTAGCTCAATCAGGAATCAGAAAATGAAAACGCTGTAACATCTTTTATGATTTTTAATTTTTTAATTTTTATTTTCTTGTGGTACTGGGGGTTGAGCCCAGGGCCTTGCACTTGCGTGCTTTGCAAGTGCTGTACCACTGAGCTGCACTCCCAGCCCATTTTTTTACTTTTTGAGACAGGGTCTCACTGAATTATGCAGACTGCGGGCTGGGATTTAGCTCAGTTGGTAGAGCACTGCGCTGCAGTCTCTGAAGTCCCGAGTTCAATTCCCAGCACCGCAAAAATGGGAGAAGGGCCTGGCAACCCACTCCCAAGGCAATCCCGAAACAGTCAGCCATTGAAAACCCTATGAGGGTTGCTATGAGTCAGATACCGACTCGACGGCACGTGCTTTGTAAGTGCTGTACCACTGAGCTGCACTCCCAGCCCTTTTTTTTTTTTTTTTTACTTTTTTGAGACAGGGTCTCACTGAATTATGCAGACTGCCTCTGGTCTCGAACTTACAATCCTCTTGCCTCTGCCTGCCAAATCGCTGGCATTGCAGGCGTGCACTGCTACTCCTGGCCTTGTTTTGTTTTTTGAGACAAACTGGTCTTAAACTTGCTGTGTAGCCAAAGCGGCCTGCAGCTATAGCCCTGTGGCATCCGATCCCGTCAGATCTCGGAAGCTAAGCAGGGTCGGGCCTGGTTAGTACCTGGATGGGAGACCGCCTGGGAATACCAGAAGCTGTAGGCTTGGGAGAAGGACCTGGCAACCCCCTCCCAAAAATCAATCTGCCATTGAAAACCCTATGAACAGCAGAGAAGCACTGACAATAGTGTTTCCCCTGTTGTACAGAGGGTCACTATGAGTTGGATACCAACTCGATGGCATCTAACAACAACAACAGCCAAAGCTGGCCTTTAATTCTCAGTCGTCCTGCCTCATTCTCTGACTGCTGGGATTTACTTTTCCCTTTGTAACTCCATTTTGTTTTTTTGCTTGTTTGCTTGTTTTTGTAGTACTAGGGGATTGAACCCAGCACACTCTATACTGAGCTGTACTCCCAGACCCTCTTTTTATTTTTTTATTTTGAGACAAGGGCTGGGATTTAGCTTGATAGAGTGCTGCGCTGCAGTCTATGAGGACCCGAGTTCAATTCCCAGCATCACAAAAATGGGCGAAGGACCTGGCAATCCACTCCCAAGGCAATCCCGAAACAGTCAGCTATTGAAAACCTTATGAGGGTCGTTATGAGTCAGATACTGACTCGACGGCACCTAACAACAACAACAGCACAACAGTTTTGAGACAGGCTCTCACTAAGTTAAGTAGTCTGCCTCTGGCCTCGAATTCAGAATCCTATTGTCTCAGCCTCCCAATTCTTTTGGATTACAGGAATGTTCCACCAGGCCCAGCATTCCGGTTTTTTATCCCATCTTTATAATTTACTATCGTCATCTAAAGTTTCTTTTCTTTGCAGAAGATAGATGAAAAGAGTGGGTAGCACTTCCTCCTCTTATGCCTGGCCCTTTTTTCAGATATTTCTTTGCCCTAGGGAAGAAAGTTAAGCTTTCTTGAAATTGAATTATAGCTATAGATGAATTTACTTAAGTCTAGAGATTTTTCAGTTGCATCCGTCTAGTACAGATTTATGAAAGGTAAGAGTCCATTATTATAAGGTATAGATTCTTTAAGAAGCTCTTTGGAGTATACAAACACCTATACAAACAAGACCTTAAGTATAGTTACCTATAGATAGGCATGTATTACTATTACTATAATACAGTGTCAAAATATGTAAATCAGAAATTAATGAGTAGGTGAGAGGGAAAATAGCAGTTATGTGGCAATTCTGAAATTTATCACTTCAGTTTCATACGCAAAAACATGTCAGCAATTGTATTTAGCCTTTTATTTGAATAGGGTTCTCTTTAAATGAACCATATAGTTTATTTTTGTGCTGGTTGAGCAATAACCAGCTTTAATAGATGTGTCTTCCAACATTTGAAAAGTGAAGTGGCTTTTACCTGAGGAGCCCTACTTGGTTCATCTTTTGCTATGGAGGTGAAACCATGGTGGTTCTATAATTTTGAAACCACTTTTGTCTCTATTTTTGTGGTAGTGGCTGATTAACTGTTTCTAACCTCTCCTTCTCTATCTCCCTACACTATCACCCCTGCTTTCTTTCCTTCTCTTCTATTACTTAAGAGCTGAGAAAAAGTCTGTATGTAATAATGTGGATATTTTCTCTAATTCACCAAATTTAGATATTTTAAACTATTTAAATTTGTTAGACTTGTTTCTTAATATGTTTTTCCCAGCTGATTTATTTTTAATTATCTCAGTTTTTTTAAAGTTTGTTTTATAAAACTTTTAAAATTTATTTTACAGGGTTTTTTATTGTTTGTTTTTCTTTTCTTTTTCCTTTTTCTTAGAGGCTTACAGTATAGCCTAAGATTGCCTCGAACTACTGTGTAGGCCAGGTTGGCCTGGAACTTTTTTGGTCCTTGCACCTCAGCTTCCTGAGTGCTGGGATTACAGGCTTAGGCCAGTATGCATGGCTAACATTGTTTTTCTTTTTGTATTTCTTTATTTAAGAGACTGAGTTGTCTCAATTTATTTCTCTCTCACCTCTTATTTTTAGTCCATGATCTTCAATATAAAAAAAGGAGGAATAGTTTTGTTCTTAATCTAATTTAGAATTTTAGAAAGAGAATGTTTTCCCAAAATAAGATATTCTTATGATATCCAAAATAAGATATTCTTATGATTTTCTTTAACTTGTATTTTTCATTATAGACAGACTTTTTTAAAGTAAAGAAACTGCGATGATTTTTGAAATGGATGCAATCTTATGTATGTGTTCTAGGAGGTAATACAGATTTTCATTGAAGATAACTTTACCTTCAGTTTACCTATCCAGTTCCGGCAGTCAGTACTAAGAGAACTCTCTCAGAAAGCTCAACAGGGGTAAGTAAGTAAGTTGAAAAATTACTTTTGATTTTTGAAAGAAAGAACAAGTGCTTTCACATTCACATTACCTACAAATCCTTGACATTACTTTCACTTTTGTTAAAAGGGAATTAACACAGCCCATTGTTGTTTGGTGCCATTGAGTGAGATCTGACTCATAAATGGAGACATTCTAAAATTGATTTTCCTAGATTGTTTTAAAAATGGTTGGGGGGAGAAATTTATACAGAGGAGAATTCCTTTCTGTTGCCTAATCTGTAACTAAATTGTTCCTTCATAAGTTCACAACCTGTTCTACATTTTTCCCCTGACTTGGTGCATGGTATTTACTAATACATAGTTTAGTATTCAAGAGAGAAATAGATCAATAAATCCTAAAATCTTAACTCTTAAGGCTGAGTGGCTCAGTTGTGTGAATTTTGTTTCATGCTATACACCTTTTATAGTAAATATGATATTAGTGGATCTACTTTTGTGTTCTGTAGAAATGAAGCTCTAGATGAAATCTGTTTTAAAGTTTGTGCCTGCAACACAGTCCGTGATATATTGGAAGGTAGAACAATTAGTGTTCAGTTTAACCAACTGTTTCTTAGACCGAACAAAGAAAAAATAGACTTTCTTCTTGAGGTAAGGCATTTTTCTCCTTTTGTTTTATAATTTTGCTTTAAGCTTACCAGTGTCCAAATTCATTGCCCTCTTTTCTGTTTTCATCTGACTTTCTGACTTCACTTTCTGTGGCTTCTAGTTGATACTATTGACTATGCTCTTATACATTTTATTTATTTATTTAATTTATTTGACAGGATCTCATGACGCAGCCCTGTCTGGCCTCAAACTCTTCATCTTTGTTCCTCAGCCACCCAGGTGTGGGTTCTGTAGTTGTGCACTACCATCCCTAGCTCTGCCTAGTTTTCATTACAGCTTTTTTCTAGTTTTCATCCTCCACGTTTCTTCTCTTTATTGGATTTTCCTTGGTTTTTCGTTGACTTTTCTTTTGCTCTCTTTAGTGTTTTTGCTTACAGAACTTTTGTCCTTTGCTCTTTCATCTTATACTGTTTTTTATTTTCATTCAAATCTTCAGTAATCTGTTTAATCACTTGTTCACTAGAAACTTCCAAATCATACCTCTGTCTGCCTCTCATGAGCTGCAGAATCTGTGTTCCTACTGGATCTACCTCTTAGCAGTCTTGACATATAGATACTAAGAGAAGTACATGAAGCACAAATACCACCACTTAGCTCCAAAAATATAGCATTGCCAACAATCTAGAAGCCCTTCTAATGCTCTTTACCAAGACCCTCAGCCTCCCCATGAGGTAACCACTGTTCTCTTTTGTGATATTTCCTTGTTTACCTTTGTAAGTACCCTGAAAGCATAATCTTTGTCTGTTTTGAACTTAATGTAAATGGAGTTATAAAATATGTATTCTTCATCATCTTTCACTAAATGTGATGTTTATTCAAATTATGTTTAAATATAGTTTTTTTTTTCATTGCTGTAAAATGTTAGAATATTATGGACCGTGTCATTCTTAAGATGATGGACTTTGTTGCTTACATAGTGCCATTTGGTGCATACTCCACACATATCCAGGTACACACACCATTTTATGTTATATATCCATAGAAAGTATATCTGGAACATTATAATACCAAAGTGGTTTGTATGCATGAGTGTTCTTACTGGTCAGTCATCTTGTTGACACTTAATACTGTTGGATTTGCCTTGAGGTGTTTGTTTAATGGTATCTTATTGGGGTTTTAGTTTCTACTTCCCTTGGTGCTAAGATTTAACTGCTTTTCTCTTTTTCTTTCTTTCTTTTTTTTTTTTTTTTTTTTTTTTTTTTTTTTTTTTT